>CAXIWF010002075.1:0-20645 GCA_964036045.1 Eutreptiella sp. 'Long Island Sound 2002' | reverse complement strand
GGGGTATGTGGCGTTTTCCCCATATATACGCCTGCCTGGCTTTGATCTAACAACCTCTGCGAGGTGATTCTATTGCCTTCGGCAAGTCCACCTCGCAGAGAATCTACCGCGAGCAACACACACCCAAAATAGGGTGAGAAACACGGAAATACCGGCTAAAACATGCTTTACATACCTTGGATGATCATTTTAGGTGATCACGGTATCAAAAAAACAAGTTTCGAAAACTTCGATTTTTGAGCTGCCCGGGGTGACAAACTGCATAAGCAGGTTGTGTACCAATCCCTTGGGAGCCCCCCCCCCCCCCCCCCCCCCGGACCTAATACCCAAATCAGGTGAAAAACACGTAAATACGGCCTAAAACATGCTTTACATACCTTGGATGGTCATTTTAGGTGATCACAATATCACAAAACAAGTTTCAAAAACTTCCATTTTTGAGCTGTCCGGGGTGAAAAGCTGCATAAGCAGGTTGTGTACCAATCCCCTAGGAGCCCCCCCCCCCCCCCCCCCCCCCCGGCCTGATACCCAAATAGGATGAAAAACACGTAAATACGGCCTAAAACATGCTTTCCATAGCTTGGATGGTCATTTTGGGTGGTCACAATATCATAAAAACAAGTTTCAAAAACTTCCATTTTGAGCTGTCCGGGGTGAAAAGCTGCATAAGCAGGTTGTGCACCCGTCCCTTGGGAGACCCCCCCCCCCCCCCCGACCTAACACCCAAAAAGGGTGAAAAACACGAAAATACGGCCTAAAACATGCTTTCCATAGCTTGGATGGTCATTTTAGGTGGTCACAATATCAAAAAAACAAGTTTCGAAAACTTCAGGGCCTGTTGGGTCGTTGCACCGTCCGATGAAAGAGGGCCCCTGTCCCTGATTCAATACCCTGGTGTTTGGCGACTTGACTCAGGAGGCAGTGCTCGAGGAAATAGCAGAATTGTTGGCACTGCTGAACATGTATTCCTGCTCAGCACTGCTGAGCGTGTATTCCTGCTCAGCACCTTGGACGGGCTGGACAGGATGTTTTGAGCTAATATGGCTCTTTTTTTTTTGTGTTCCGGCGCTAGGCGTGTGCAGCAGCCCCTCAAAGGGTCCACAGCCACAAGCTCTTTTTTTTTTTAAAACCCGAAACAATTGTTCCACCAAGTGTCCGAGGGTCCACAGCCACAAGCACGCATGGACATTGGGTCCAGAACCATGTACAGCCTCCATCTTGGGACCTGTAGTTTCACACGGGTGAAGTGTGTCACCAAGAAGGACACCACAGGGGGCAAGCCTTGGGTGTAGACTGTCACATTTATGTAGCCGCGGCTACCACGATTTGTATTGAAGAACCTGATGTGGCTCGAAATTATAGGTGCAGCAAAATGCAAATTAAGGTAATGCACTCTGCAGCAAGGCAGAAGTGCATCTTTATTCTTTATGCCAAATCTGGTTGAACCTCATGACACAAACGATGTCGAAGACAGAAAGACAGGAATATCATGTCTGGCTGCGTCTAGTCAGACAGTCACTTTCAGTTAGGCTATCAGAAAGACTACAGCGGATGTAATACAGTGTGCAAATGTGGTGTGTGTGTGGGGGGGGGGGGGATTTAAACTGTTGGAAAATCTTTTTTTTCTTCTTGACCCCCGTCCCTTGCGAGAGGAACACTGAAATTTCAGTGGGACTGAACTGTAGCCGCAACCTGAAAACAACAAATTTTGTCGCGTGTACAGACCTCCAGTTTCGGATTGCTTCTGGTCTCTCAGCATGCTTCCAGGACTGTCCCTGTATCTTGCTCGCACGCTGTCCTTTTGGCACTTGGCCCTCTACTTCCCTCCCTAAACTCGCAGGGCGTGTCGTTAGCTTAGTTAGACCACTCTTGTGGCTGTAAAAGATTCAGGGTCCCTCGGAGCGTGGGGCTGAGATGAAGGGTGTTGTGCTGCAACATGACAGACATGACCACTGTGGCTGACTGGCGAATCAATGGGATTTGATACTCGAGAGGCCAGAAATGACTGTGGTACCGGGTCCGACACCTCATGAGAATGAGGACAGCAGCAGTGGAATTTGTTTTCCGGCTTCCCCAGACAACAGGAGGTGTTGCTTCACTCTTTCAATTCTGCCTCAGTTCAAACACCACTTCTTTCTCGCAAATGGTTTATGTACATTCCCATCAGGGTGTCTTTATCTGGGGAGGAAATGGGGCTGTGAAGGAGGGTGCAAAAAAAAAAAACACCTGAAAGAACATGGAGGGCGCCTGGTGCAGCCCATCGTCGACACCCCCTAAACATTTTGCCCCCGTGAAAGGGCGGGGTGGGGTGGGGGTGGGGGGTCAGGGGGTTAGCTGGGATGGGGTCCTGGGTACGCCAACATACATAACCCCCCCCCTTTGTAATAGCTACGCAAAAGTATGGAATTAATACGGTCCCTACGCCTACTGTAGCTTGGACAAGGGCGTGGCTTGCAGGCATGAGAAGCCGACAACCATCCTCATCGGTGTCCGACCCCAAATGAGAATCAGAATCAGAACTTGAATCAGAATCAGAATTACAAAAATAGTCCAGATCCTCAAGCTCTGACAACTTCATCCCTTTGGGGAAGCAAAGACCCAGCACCACACATCTCATCCCAGCAGTGTACGGCGTTCACTGGGTGCCTGCAGTGCACAGGCGTGTTATGAGCAGGAGGACCCATCACAATCATGATGCAGCCCCTCTTTGGGGTGCTGTACCAAGCAGAATGTTATTATGAGCAGGAGGACTCATCACAAGCATGATGCCCAGGTTCAAAAAGAGAGGATTGCATGGTGAGCCAGTGCAAGAAAGGGGCATACAATGCACAAACATCCCCACAATCAGAGCTATGTGGGTTCAAGTGGCAAACACTGACAACAAATGTGTCCGTGACTCTATGTGACTCGCAAATCTGTCACCAAACCCATGTCTTATCTAGCTGCACTGCGTTTGGTACCGAATTAAAGTTAGGTCCCAAATTAATACGGTCCCGACGCCTACTGTAGCTTGGACAAGGGCGTAGCTTATCCAAGGGGGGGGGGGGGGTACACATCTGTTACAGCTTGCAAAAACTGTGCAAAGATGTCATCCAAGTACCCAGGAAAGCACGATTTCACCACCAATGTAAATTGGATTGTCTGTGATCAAGAATGAAGCACACAGTGGGTGGTGAACACCAACTGGGTGCATTTTTTCAAACTTGCATGCTGTAATTTTCGTTCTACACACCTGAACGAGTCATGCCTGAAATTTCGATCTGTCTTCTGGCACTTGTTTTGGGTGTGATGCTTCCCTGAGATGTCTCTTCCAATGCTTGCCTGGGCATGTGAAGGAGGTCCAGGCCCTACTATCCACAGTATACCACAAAGGCGTGCTTAGGCGCTAAAACACAGGTGTGGATGGGCACAATTGCTGGCAGCCACACAAGCTTCGTCCCACCAACCATACGATGTGTGTTTGATATGTGTTGAAAGCTGCACTACCATTGTGCAGGTCTGGTACTACCAATCGTGAATGAGCGTATACACAATGGTAAGTGTCCAAGCATTCAACAGGTCCGCGGACATTCTGCGTCCCTGACAGTGGAAGGTAGTGTCTGTGCCACAACAAACTACGTCGTAGACCCAGGGAACAGGGCACAATGGGGTACGGTAGGTGGCCTGAAACGCTATTCTGGAGACAGCTACATCAGATTGGATGATATGGACCCAAGGAGGGTAGCATTGCTGTCCAGTGGCACATCTGATGATGTTGATGTATCTGAGACAGTCCATACTCTGGTGCATGCGCTTCAGCTGTGCGCGTGTGCTTACATGCCAGGCAGCTGGAGTCAGTACTCAGTCTTTTGCTGTCTCTTGGTCGCAGTGCGGTACAGAAAAGTGTGGGCTTGCTAGTGCAACCAGGCTGCGTGCTCTCATTATCATTTCAGAAGGTAGCAGCGGAGCCAGGGCACTGTTTCTCTTTTCCTCTGTGAATGCAGGTACACCCTCCCCATCTTGGAAGAATAACGGTAAAAGCACTGAAAATGACGGAAGCAACGTGTTCTGTTGTCCTGGCAAGGGCGTTCTGCACGAGCATGCGGAAAAGACACAAGCAGTGGCACGACCTCAACACTCAGTCCATGCACCCCACTGCCCCCTGTGTCCACTCCAGGGTGGTCCCCTACCACCCCAGGGCAAACAGACTGTGCAAGGACGCGAGCAGAGAAGCAGGGAGGCTGCAAAATGTGCAAAGGGAGTGGGGCAGGTTGGGCAAGGGGTAGGGGAGGGCATGTGGGCGGGGGTGGGATGACCTGCACGCCTGGACAGCCAGACATGTGGTAACAAGTGGCAGGACAGTAACTAGCATGGCAAAGATTACTATGCCCAGCACCAAATGACAGGAAAATCTCCATGGACAACCAGAAAAAGGAAACGCCAAAATCAAGGATTCCAAAAATAACGGAAACAAAACCTATTGTTGTTCAGACAGGGGCGCTGTTCATAGGGGCACTAACCCCTTCAAATGCACCAACGTGTAGACCATAGGCCGCTGGGTTGGCGCCCTACGAGCCGCGGGGACAAAATCAGAGGGGTCCCACACGGGGAGGCATTGGAAATAGCCGAAAAAGTTGCCCCACGCGCACCCTGCACGCGCCCTACGCGGGGCAAGGCTGGCCAAATGTCAGCCACTGTGGGTCAAACACCACCTGCCGTCCGTCAGCCACTAAATGACGCCAGTTGAACACCATGCAGTATCCATGCGGGGCATGGGATGAGCCGAAGATGGACAGTGCAGCCATGGCACAAATCGCATAGTGGGCACAAGCTGAGTCAGTTGTCCCACAAGGGCGCACATCCTTCCCATTGCACGTTCCTAAGAATCAGTCTGACTCATCAATCTATGACAAATGCACGATTGGACCATCAGCTCTCCTAACATCTGCAATCGAGGATTCAATCACACAGTATTTCAATCTACCCACCCCCCCCTTGTATAAGCGACGCCATAGTCCCAAATCAATACGGTCCCTACGCCTACTGTCGCTTGGACACGGGCATAGCTTGCGCGCGACACATACAACTACCAACACCGGGCGCCCAGGTTCAAAAGGAGAGGATTGCATGGTGAGCCAGTGCAAGAAAGGGGCATACAATGCACAAACATCCCCACAATCAGAGCTATGTGGGTTCAAGTGGCAAACACTGACAACAAATGTGTCCGTGACTCTATGTGACTCGCAAATCTGTCACCAAACCCATGTCTTATCTAGCTGCACTGCGTTTGGTACCGAATTAAAGTTAGGTCCCAAATTAATACGGTCCCTACGCCTACTGTAGCTTGGACAAGGGCGTAGCTTATCCAAGGGGGGGGGGGGGGGGTACACATCTGTTACAGCTTGCAAAAACTGTGCAAAGATGTCATCCAAGTACCCAGGAAAGCACGATTTCACCACCAATGTAAATTGGATTGTCTGTGATCAAGAATGAAGCACACAGTGGGTGGTGAACACCAACTGGGTGCATTTTTTCAAACTTGCATGCTGTAATTTTCGTTCTACACACCTGAACGAGTCATGCCTGAAATTTCGATCTGTCTTCTGGCACTTGTTTTGGGTGTGATGCTTCCCTGAGATGTCTCTTCCAATGCTTGCCTGGGCATGTGAAGGAGGTCCAGGCCCTACTATCCACAGTATACCACAAAGGCGTGCTTAGGCGCTAAAACACAGGTGTGGATGGGCACAATTGCTGGCAGCCACACAAGCTTCGTCCCACCAACCATACGATGTGTGTTTGATATGTGTTGAAAGCTGCACTACCATTGTGCAGGTCTGGTACTACCAATCGTGAATGAGCGTATACACAATGGTAAGTGTCCAAGCATTCAACAGGTCCGCGGACATTCTGCGTCCCTGACAGTGGAAGGTAGTGTCTGTGCCACAACAAACTACGTCGTAGACCCAGGGAACAGGGCACAATGGGGTACGGTAGGTGGCCTGAAACGCTATTCTGGAGACAGCTACATCAGATTGGATGATATGGACCCAAGGAGGGTAGCATTGCTGTCCAGTGGCACATCTGATGACGTTGATGTATCTGAGACAGTCCATACTCTGGTGCATGCGCTTCAGCTGTGCGCGTGTGCTTACATGCCAGGCAGCTGGAGTCAGTACTCAGTCTTTTGCTGTCTCTTGGTCGCAGTGCGGTACAGAAAAGTGTGGGCTTGCTAGTGCAACCAGGCTGCGTGCTCTGATTATCATTTCAGAAGGTAGCAGCGGAGCCAGGGCACTGTTTCTCTTTTCCTCTGTGAATGCAGGTACACCCTCCCCCTCTTGGAAGAATAACGGTAAAAGCACTGAAAATGACGGAAGCAACGTGTTCTGTTGTCCTGGCAAGGGCGTTCTGCACGAGCACGCGGAAAAGACACAAGCAGTGGCACGACCTCAACACTCAGTCCATGCACCCCACTGCCCCCTGTGTTCACTCCAGAGTGGTCCCCTACCACCTGCACTACATTTGGTACGGAATTAAAATTAGGTGGAAAATTAATACAGTCCCTACGGCTACTGTGCCCCCCCCCCCCCCCCTCCCCCTTGCGCAAGCACCAGGAAAGTCAGGCCAGTGACGGTCAGACCGGGTCCTGATTCTTAGACAAGGCGGTTCTAGCACGCGATGCGCGGTACCAAGCCAGGAGTAACGACATTAGTCATGGCTGAAAAACACACCAAAACAAAGAGCATTGGGGTGCTGTACCAAGCAGAATGTTGTTATGAGCAGGAGGACTCATCACAAGCATGATGCCCCTCTTTCCCTCCTCCATCGGCACACAATCACGCTTTGCCTAGTTTCTGACCACAAAAAGCGTGGTCAGAAAATTCGGTAAAAGTGACGGTCAGACCGCATCCCGGTGCTTAGACAAGGCAGTGCTTGCGGCAAAGGGGGGTAGCTTGGACAAGGGCGTGGCTATTACAGCGGGGGGTACCTCAAAATGGTCCCCTCGTTGCAATGATAATTTTGAACTCACATACATGGGGTTCTTGAAAAAAACACTCCTGAGCCATAGGCTAAGGATCACAAGTCCCCTCTCAGAAGGCTCGGAACAGAGGGGTGGGGGTCACATATGGGTTCCGTCCGGGGTACCCCTGAGTACGAGTGGCCCGGGGCCCGGCGTCTCAGCCCCCTGACGGGACAGCATGTATGTGTGGGACGGTCCGTCAGGATTTCCCGAGTTGCCTGAGCCCGTGGATGCGCACCAGAGGAGAATGTGGCCAGTGACTCACCCAGTCAGGTCAGTCCTCCGTGAGCTCTACTGGAGACCGTGGCTGGCAACCACTTTTTCTTCCACTTGGTCTGGCCCACATCCAGATAGCACCTTCCCCAGGGGGTGGCGGTCCCTGGTGGTGGAGCCCCCTGTCTAGGCCCATCTGACTGGGGGAGGGGGGGATGTTGGCACACCTGCTGGGGGACAGTGGCTGGGCGCCCTGGAAGAGGGGGGGGGGGGTACCCCCCCCCCTCCAATGCACCTGGGGCAAGCCCTATTCCTTCCACTTGGCCTGGCAGTGGTAGGGCTGCCCCATCCAGATAGCACCTTCCCCAGGGGTGGTGGCGGTCCCGGGTGGTGGAGGCCCCCAGTCCAGGCCCATCTGACTGGGGGAGGGGGGGGGGGGATTAGTTTTAACGAGTGTGTATTCATAAGCTGTCATGCGGCACTATTGCCGGCTGGGGGACAAAATGGCAAAAAAGGAACATCAAGTGCCTTGGGCACCAGTGGCGTGTGGTGGAGTTCATCTAAGGGGTTGGGTTTAGCCTTTTTGAATTTTGATGTGGTGGAGGTGCAGATTAGGGCCAAAATTGGGGGAGGGGGCATTTGGTTCTCCTGTCTTTAATGGGCAGCACAGGGCTCCAACACAGCATCTGATTGCGGTGCCGGCTGTGTGTACCTGGAGACGAATGATTGCAACTGTGCCCTGCGGAGGCCTTTGGATAGCACCTCAATCATTCCTGCCGCTTTGCATGCATCCAACTCGCTCTGGATGGAACTGGCAGTGAAGCCAACGATGGGGATGTGGTCATACTTAGGAACGGCAGCAGGAGGACCCATCACAATCATGATGCAGCCCCTCTTTGGGGTGCTGTACCAAGCAGAATGTTGTTATGAGCAGGAGGACTCATCACAAGCATGATGCCCCTCTTTCCCTCCTCCATCGGCACACAATCACGCTTTGCCTAGTTTCTGACCACAAAAAGCGTGGTCAGAAAATTCGGTAAAAGTGACGGTCAGACCGCATCCCGGCGCTTAGACAAGGCAGTGCTTGCGGCAAAGGGGGGTAGCTTGGACAAGGGCGTGGCTATTACAGCGGGGGGTACCTCAAAATGGTCCCCTCGTTGCAATGATAATTTTGAACTCACATACATGGGGTTCTTGAAAAAAACACTCCTGAGCCATAGGCTAAGGGTCACAAGCCCCCTCTCAGAAGGCTCGGAACAGAGGGGTGGGGGTCACATATGGGTTCCGTCCGGGGTACCCCTGAGTACGAGTGGCCCGGGGCCCGGCGTCTCAGCCCCCTGACGGGACAGCATGTATGTGTGGGACGGTCCGTCAGGATTTCCCGAGTTGCCTGAGCCCGTGGATGCGCACCAGAGGAGAATGTGGCCAGTGACTCACCCAGTCAGGTCAGTCCTCCGTGAGCTCTACTGGAGACCGTGGCTGGCAACCACTTTTTCTTCCACTTGGTCTGGCCCACATCCAGATAGCACCTTCCCCAGGGGGTGGCGGTCCCTGGTGGTGGAGCCCCCTGTCTAGGCCCATCTGACTGGGGGAGGGGGGGATGTTGGCACACCTGCTGGGGGACAGTGGCTGGGCGCCCTGGAAGAGGGGGGGGGGGTAACCTCCCCCCTCCCTCCAATGCACCTGGGGCAAGCCCTATTCCTTCCACTTGGCCTGGCAGTGGTAGGGCTGCCCCATCCAGATAGCACCTTCCCCAGGGGTGGTGGCGGTCCCGGGTGGTGGAGGCCCCCAGTCCAGGCCCATCTGACTGGGGGAGGGGGGGGGGATTAGTTTTAACGAGTGTGTATTCATAAGCTGTCATGCGGCACTATTGCCGGCTGGGGGACAAAATGGCAAAAAAGGAACATCAAGTGCCTTGGGCACCAGTGGCGTGTGGTGGAGTTCATCTAAGGGGTTGGGTTTAGCCTTTTTGAATTTTGATGTGGTGGAGGTGCAGATTAGGGCCAAAATTGGGGGAGGGGGCATTTGGTTCTCCTGTCTTTAATGGGCAGCACAGGGCTCCAACACAGCATCTGATTGCGGTGCCGGCTGTGTGTACCTGGAGACGAATGATTGCAACTGTGCCCTGCGGAGGCCTTTGGATAGCACCTCAATCATTCCTGCCGCTTTGCATGCATCCAACTCGCTCTGGATGGAACTGGCAGTGAAGCCAACGATGGGGATGTGGTCATACTTAGGAACGGCAGCAGGAGGACCCATCACAATCATGATGCAGCCCCTCTTTGGGGTGCTGTACCAAGCAGAATGTTATTATGAGAAGGAGGACTCATCACAAGTATGATGCCCCTCTTTCCCTCCTCCATCGGCACACAATCACGCTTTGCCTAGTTTCTGACCACAAAAAGCGTGGTCAGAAAATTCGGTAAAAGTGACGGTCAGACCGC
Organism: Eutreptiella sp. 'Long Island Sound 2002'; assembly: GCA_964036045.1. NCBI lineage: Eukaryota > Euglenozoa > Euglenophyceae > Eutreptiales > Eutreptiaceae > Eutreptiella > Eutreptiella sp. 'Long Island Sound 2002'. The sequence goes on along the minus strand of CAXIWF010002075.1, from coordinate 10,991 downwards.
ATCCCGGTGCTTAGACAAGGCAGTGCTTGCGGCAAAGGGGGGTAGCTTGGACAAGGGCGTGGCTATTACAGCGGGGGGTACCTCAAAATGGTCCCCTCGTTGCAATGATAATTTTGAACTCACATACATGGGGTTCTTGAAAAAAACACTCCTGAGCCATAGGCTAAGGATCACAAGTCCCCTCTCAGAAGGCTCGGAACAGAGGGGTGGGGGTCACATATGGGTTCCGTCCGGGGTACCCCTGAGTACGAGTGGCCCGGGGCCCGGCGTCTCAGCCCCCTGGCAGGACAGCATGTATGTGTGGGACGGTCCGTCAGGATTTCCCGAGTTGCCTGAGCCTGTGGATGCGCACCAGAGGAGAATGTGGCCAGTGACTCACCCAGTCAGGTCAGTCCTCCGTGAGCTCTACTGGAGACCGTGGCTGGCAACCACTTTTTCTTCCACTTGGTCTGGCCCACATCCAGATAGCACCTTCCCCAGGGGGTGGCGGTCCCTGGTGGTGGAGCCCCCTGTCTAGGCCCATCTGACTGGGGGAGGGGGGGATGTTGGCACACCTGCTGGGGGACAGTGGCTGGGCGCCCTGGAAGAGGGGGGGGGGGTAACCTCCCCCCTCCCTCCAATGCACCTGGGGCAAGCCCTATTCCTTCCACTTGGCCTGGCAGTGGTAGGGCTGCCCCATCCAGATAGCACCTTCCCCAGGGGTGGTGGCGGTCCCGGGTGGTGGAGGCCCCCAGTCCAGGCCCATCTGACTGGGGGAGGGGGGGGGGATTAGTTTTAACGAGTGTGTATTCATAAGCTGTCATGCGGCACTATTGCCGGCTGGGGGACAAAATGGCAAAAAAGGAACATCAAGTGCCTTGGGCACCAGTGGCGTGTGGTGGAGTTCATCTAAGGGGTTGGGTTTAGCCTTTTTGAATTTTGATGTGGTGGAGGTGCAGATTAGGGCCAAAATTGGGGGAGGGGGCATTTGGTTCTCCTGTCTTTAATGGGCAGCACAGGGCTCCAACACAGCATCTGATTGCGGTGCCGGCTGTGTGTACCTGGAGACGAATGATTGCAACTGTGCCCTGGGGAGGCCTTTGGATAGCACCTCAATCATTCCTGCCGCTTTGCATGCATCCAACTCGCTCTGGATGGAACTGGCAGTGAAGCCAACGATGGGGATGTGGTCATACTTAGGAACGGCAGCAGGAGGACCCATCACAATCATGATGCAGCCCCTCTTTGGGGTGCTGTACCAAGCAGAATGTTATTATGAGAAGGAGGACTCATCACAAGTATGATGCCCCTCTTTCCCTCCTCCATCGGCACACAATCACGCTTTGCCTAGTTTCTGACCACAAAAAGCGTGGTCAGAAAATTCGGTAAAAGTGACGGTCAGACCGCATCCCGGTGCTTAGACAAGGCAGTGCTTGCGGCAAAGGGGGGTAGCTTGGACAAGGGCGTGGCTATTACAGCGGGGGGTACCTCAAAATGGTCCCCTCGTTGCAATGATAATTTTGAACTCACATACATGGGGTTCTTGAAAAAAACACTCCTGAGCCATAGGCTAAGGGTCACAAGCCCCCTCTCAGAAGGCTCGGAACAGAGGGGTGGGGGTCACATATGGGTTCCGTCCGGGGTACCCCTGAGTACGAGTGGCCCGGGGCCCGGCGTCTCAGCCCCCTGACGGGACAGCATGTATGTGTGGGACGGTCCGTCAGGATTTCCCGAGTTGCCTGAGCCCGTGGATGCGCACCAGAGGAGAATGTGGCCAGTGACTCACCCAGTCAGGTCAGTCCTCCGTGAGCTCTACTGGAGACCGTGGCTGGCAACCACTTTTTCTTCCACTTGGTCTGGCCCACATCCAGATAGCACCTTCCCCAGGGGGTGGCGGTCCCTGGTGGTGGAGCCCCCTGTCTAGGCCCATCTGACTGGGGGAGGGGGGGATGTTGGCACACCTGCTGGGGGACAGTGGCTGGGCGCCCTGGAAGAGGGGGGGGGGGTAACCTCCCCCCTCCCTCCAATGCACCTGGGGCAAGCCCTATTCCTTCCACTTGGCCTGGCAGTGGTAGGGCTGCCCCATCCAGATAGCACCTTCCCCAGGGGTGGTGGCGGTCCCGGGTGGTGGAGGCCCCCAGTCCAGGCCCATCTGACTGGGGGAGGGGGGGGGGATTAGTTTTAACGAGTGTGTATTCATAAGCTGTCATGCGGCACTATTGCCGGCTGGGGGACAAAATGGCAAAAAAGGAACATCAAGTGCCTTGGGCACCAGTGGCGTGTGGTGGAGTTCATCTAAGGGGTTGGGTTTAGCCTTTTTGAATTTTGATGTGGTGGAGGTGCAGATTAGGGCCAAAATTGGGGGAGGGGGCATTTGGTTCTCCTGTCTTTAATGGGCAGCACAGGGCTCCAACACAGCATCTGATTGCGGTGCCGGCTGTGTGTACCTGGAGACGAATGATTGCAACTGTGCCCTGCGGAGGCCTTTGGATAGCACCTCAATCATTCCTGCCGCTTTGCATGCATCCAACTCGCTCTGGATGGAACTGGCAGTGAAGCCAACGATGGGGATGTGGTCATACTTAGGAACGGCAGCAGGAGGACCCATCACAATCATGATGCAGCCCCTCTTTGGGGTGCTGTACCAAGCAGAATGTTATTATGAGAAGGAGGACTCATCACAAGTATGATGCCCCTCTTTCCCTCCTCCATCGGCACACAATCACGCTTTGCCTAGTTTCTGACCACAAAAAGCGTGGTCAGAAAATTCGGTAAAAGTGACGGTCAGACCGCATCCCGGTGCTTAGACAAGGCAGTGCTTGCGGCAAAGGGGGGTAGCTTGGACAAGGGCGTGGCTATTACAGCGGGGGGTACCTCAAAATGGTCCCCTCGTTGCAATGATAATTTTGAACTCACATACATGGGGTTCTTGAAAAAAACACTCCTGAGCCATAGGCTAAGGGTCACAAGTCCCCTCTCAGAAGGCTCGGAACAGAGGGGTGGGGGTCACATATGGGTTCCGTCCGGGGTACCCCTGAGTACGAGTGGCCCGGGGCCCGGCGTCTCAGCCCCCTGACGGGACAGCATGTATGTGTGGGACGGTCCGTCAGGATTTCCCGAGTTGCCTGAGCCCGTGGATGCGCACCAGAGGAGAATGTGGCCAGTGACTCACCCAGTCAGGTCAGTCCTCCGTGAGCTCTACTGGAGACCGTGGCTGGCAACCACTTTTTCTTCCACTTGGTCTGGCCCACATCCAGATAGCACCTTCCCCAGGGGGTGGCGGTCCCTGGTGGTGGAGCCCCCTGTCTAGGCCCATCTGACTGGGGGAGGGGGGGATGTTGGCACACCTGCTGGGGGACAGTGGCTGGGCGCCCTGGAAGAGGGGGGGGGGGTACCCCCCCCCCCTCCAATGCACCTGGGGCAAGCCCTATTCCTTCCACTTGGCCTGGCAGTGGTAGGGCTGCCCCATCCAGATAGCACCTTCCCCAGGGGTGGTGGCGGTCCCGGGTGGTGGAGGCCCCCAGTCCAGGCCCATCTGACTGGGGGAGGGGGGGGGGGATTAGTTTTAACGAGTGTGTATTCATAAGCTGTCATGCGGCACTATTGCCGGCTGGGGGACAAAATGGCAAAAAAGGAACATCAAGTGCCTTGGGCACCAGTGGCGTATGGTGGAGTTCATCTAAGGGGTTGGGTTTAGCCTTTTTGAATTTTGATGTGGTGGAGGTGCAGATTAGGGCCAAAATTGGGGGAGGGGGCATTTGGTTCTCCTGTCTTTAATGGGCAGCACAGGGCTCCAACACAGCATCTGATTGCGGTGCCGGCTGTGTGTACCTGGAGACGAATGATTGCAACTGTGCCCTGCGGAGGCCTTTGGATAGCACCTCAATCATTCCTGCCGCTTTGCATGCATCCAACTCGCTCTGGATGGAACTGGCAGTGAAGCCAACGATGGGGATGTGGTCAAACTTAGGAACGGCTCGCACGGCTTTCGTGGTCTCGACACCATCCAGACGAGGCATCTGCAGATCCATCAAGATCAATGCATACGCCGTGGACTCGCCCAACTTCTCCAGCACGGCTTCGCCATCCGGGACGATGACGCAGTCTGCGACGGGCGATAGCTTCGATAAGGTGACCTTCTGCAACACAGGGGTGTCTTCTGCCACGAGGATTCTTCTGCGCAGGCCTCCCCTTGAACGATCTTGGATGAGATTCGGCGCCCCCGGCGATTCCTGTGCCGCCCTCTGCATGGCCTTCTTCCGCATGCCCATGTTGGAAGGGGATGAGCGAGAGACTTGTGTCCAAGCTCGGGGCACCGGCGTCTCGGAAGGCGAAGAGGGCGTCGAACAGGGATCAGATTTGCGCGCCGGGAACACCGCTCGGAACATCCTCTTGAGTGCACATTTGGGACTCGGCCCGGTCCTACTCGGGACCTTCGTGAGAGGGAGCGGCTTGAGAGCCAGCCGCGATGGACGGTCAGCACTTCGTCGAGCAGGCGAGGAGGGTTCCGAGCTAGATGTCGAGGTAGACGCCCCGCCAGCCGTTGGCCATGCGCTTTCGGATCCAGACACCATGGCAGTGCTTGTTGAGGTCCTGGATGCTTCCATGTCTTGGGATGCCAATGGCTTGATGATGGTTTCCTCGCATGGCTCTTGGGATGCCCAAGCGGTCTTGCTTTCACAGCAGCAGGCGGCAGAGACCTTGAACCAGAACTGACAGCCCTTCTGCCACTCCGATTGGACCCCCAGCTTGCCATCCATGAGGTCCAGGATCTGTTTCACGATGTACAGCCCCAGGCCTGCCCCATGGAACACCCGCTGATCGGAGGTGTCAACCTGTTCGAACTTGTCGAAGAGCTTGGGGAGGTCGCTGTCCTGGATGCCAATGCCGGTGTCTTCAACAGATACTGTCAGCTCAGATGGGCTGTGGCTGTGCGTTAGCCGCACAGTAATGGAACCTGTGTTTGTAAACTTGAGCGCATTGGAGATGAGGTTGACGTACAGCTGCTGCAGCCGCGTCTTGTCCATACTGAGGGTTGTATGCTCCAGAGAGGGGGTGTAGATCAGCTGCCCAAGCAGACCCTTGGCCTTCAATTGCTTGCTGAACATCTTCAGGCAGAAACGCGCCAATTGCACAACGTTGACATCCTGGGGCACCAACTGCAGCTTCCCGTCTTCTAACTTCTTGACATCGATGATGTCGTTCAGAAGACTGAGCAGCGACGTGCCACTGGCATGGATCAACTCCACAGGCTCCTGAAGGTCACTGGGAAGGTGCGGCGCCTCTAGGCATTCCTCGGCCATGCCGTTGATGGCATAAAGGGGGGTGCGAATCTCATGGGAGATGTTGGCAATGAATTGATCCTTTACCCGCATTTGACTCAGGCGGTGCTCCGCCTGCTGGCACTTGATTTCGGCCAGTTGCAGGCTGATGTCACGCACGAAGTTGCTGACTATATGCTCGTCGCTCTCTGTCCATGGCATGGCAGATAGCGTTTCTGTTTGACTGAACGGCCTGAACGATGAGCGGGGGACCATGCCCCCGGGGGTGAAGCTGCTGGGGTCACCTGCCCAACATACATTTCGGGTAATGGATCCCCGGAACCAGATGCAAACTAAGCTGCCTTCCTTGAGGTCGTTCGTCGTGGTGGACGTGCTTTGCAGCAAGCAACCCCTTGCATGCTCGCCAAACTTCTCTGCGTTGGGGTAGACATCCGGGAGATCTGCGGAACACAGCACCCCACCAGAGTGCTCCAAGGCAAACCCCACTAACTCAAGAATCTCCTCTTCAGTAGGGGTGACGCCAAATCGATGCACCACACCATCTATCACACAGCAGGCCCCTGTGCATTGTAATAGATCAGAAACATTCCCGCCTTCGCCAGCGAATGCTGCCTACGGGTCGTGCGTTTCCTTCAAGCAGCGAACCATTCTTCGCTGTGCCCGCCCGGCGCTTTCCTGCTGCCGCGCACGTTCCAACCGCTGCTGTACGCTGATGAACAGGGACAGGACTTCACAGACCATTGCGGCTGCAACCCTTTCATAGAATGGGACGAACTTTGGCGACATATGATGGCAGATCAGCAAGCCCCACAAGTGGCCATCAACCACTAGAGACACCACGAAGGATGCTTGAATACCCAGGTTGAGGTAGTATTGGGTGCACTCAGGGGCTGCGGATTGCAGGCTCACCAGCGTCATGTCCGGATGCTCCATGCAGTGGGAACCATCGACCGGGACAAGCGGAACTTCATCGTGCGTGACATGGGGGATGTGTGAGTGAACGTTGCGGACGAAGCCAGCCCGGGCCTGCTCTGGAACATCCTGTGCCGGGAAGTGCAGCCCCTTGAGGCTCTCCACCCCAGAATCAGGTCGAAGAGTCTCTGCAAGGACTTCACCATGTTGATCAGGGTGAAACATGTATACCAATACCCGGTCATACCCCGTTGTGCTCTGAACCCTTTGTGTCAAGAGCTGGCAACCTTCGACGCTGCCTTCGACCGTTAACAGCTTCTGACTCATGCATCGGACTTGCACATTTCCAGCATCAGCACCTCTTGAAGTGACTGGTACGTAAGGTTCCAGCTCAAGAAACGCACTTGTGCCACGCACATGGAAGGAGCTTGCAAACGTTTTTCTGTGTCTTCCGGCACCGAATTCCACAGGGAAACTGCTCGTTGGCTTGGACTCGTGAATGTCGACTGTCGTCTGGATGTCGTCGAAGGCTGTTGCTCCAATCACATCAATCAAAGACGTGCCAAGGAGCGCGTTGATTGCATAGCCCAGGTCAACGACGTTTGCACTGACTTGGGTAACCGAAAGCGTGGCCCTTTCCATCACCAAAAGATAGCCATGGCCTTGCACAGCGCTTGGCTTGTGGATATTTTCTTGAGCGCAAGTGTGCTGTTGATCTTCTAGTGACAAAGAATTCCGTCGATAGGCTTCTCTTTTGGCAGTCGAAATTGTTTTGTACTGCCTGGGCAGCAAAACAGAGTCTATCCACCGAAATGCATCCTCATGGGCTGGTACCATGGCCTTGGGAGAATCTGAAACCACAAGAGAGCCACAAGAATATTTCTGTTGCTTGCACTGGTACACCAGATTGGGCTCAACAGTGTACAAAACAATTTTTCCAATCCAATCGCAGAAGAAGGGGAAAAAGTGGAAGAGAAAGAGAGAGGGAGGGAGAGAGGAAGGGAGGGAGAGAGAAAGATAGGGTATGCATATGTCCTGCAGCCTTGTTCCAATGTGGACCATGATCACCATTCAACTCTTGCACAAACTGTGAGCTCCAACTCCTAGCTCCGACTGTATGCTACAGCTGCAACAAACCATATGTTCAGTGTGTGTTCCCACTGCCAGGCTCAAATGCTTTCGTACATAAGCAGGTTGTAGGTGCGAGTCATGTTTTAGGGCAACGGCAAAGGTTTTGCCTCAGCTGGATGAAACTGTTGTCCTGTCAGAGACTGATGGGGGGGCAGGGATCCTGTAGCAGCAGGTCTTGGCCTCACTTGGCTATGCGCGTGACCAGTCCTGGCTTTGGTGGGCAGGTACTTGAGGTTGGATACCCGAGTTGGCTGTTGGCCCCGGTCAGGACAATGGAGGCATACTGTACCCTTTGGAACGACCACATGGAGTTGTCCACAGAAGCTCTAAATAAACACTATCCAAAGGCCATTTGACTAGTGACTAGTAGCTTGTTTATTTTGGTGAAAATTTGTTGTTGTTTTACCTTTTTTTAAAACAAATTGTTTGCAAAAATGGTCATTGTGCAGCTGCTTGCCTCCTTATACCTATTCCTTCCATTGCAGGTTCATAGGACACAACTCAGTAACGCATGCCTCCACACTGCGATCAATCAGAGCAGAGCACCTCTTCGTCACCTGGATTCCCTGGGACATCAGGGCCGAAGCCTGCACAACATCCAGCATAAAAAGCAGACCACATAGAAACACCTCGTTCGTGAGTGCAAAAAGCAAAGCATCCCTTTGTTCTTTGTGGACTGCCTTGCTCAGGCAGGGCAGGGCAGGGCAGGGCAGGGCAGGGCAGTGCAGGGCAGTGCAGGGCAGTGCAGGGCAGGGCAGGGCAGGGCAGGGCAGGGCAGGGCAGGGCAGGGCAGGGCAGGGCAGGGTAGCACAGGGCAGGGTAGCACCGGGCAGTGCAGGGCAGGGCAGGGCAGTGCAGGGCAGTGCAGGGCAGGGCAGGGCAGGGCAGGGCAGGGCAGGGCAGGGCAGGGTAGCACAGGGCAGGGTAGCACAGGGCAGGGCAGGGCAGGGCAGGGCAAGGCAGGGTAGGGCAGGGCAGGGCAGGGTAGGGCAGGGCAGGGCAAGGCACTGTAGGCCAGGCTCATTGACCCCCACAAAGTGTTATCGGGTGGCAGTGCGTTGATTGTCGGTGTCAAGTGGGAGGTGACCCCCCAAAGGTTCGCTGCCTCAATGAGATCACTTTGGCGCCCCAAGTGGGCTAGGTCTACAATGAAGGAGTTTGGGACAATACCGTGCACCCAAGGAACGGCAAGGAGGCTCAATGCGTGCCCAACAGCAATGTAGAGCATCGTGCATGCATCTACATTGGTGAGTCATGACTATACTATAACTATAATTCTCATAACATTACAGTGCATGTGGACACAGACTATAATTAACTGCTATTCTAGTCGCTAGTCAAATTCAAAATAAACGCGTCATTTTAGGTGGTCACAATATCAAAAAAACAAGTTTCGAAAAATTCGATTTTGGAGCTGCCTAGGGTGAAAAACTGCATAAGCAGGTTGTGTACCAATCCCTTGGGAGACACCCCCCCCGGAACCTAATACCCAAATAGGGTGAGGGACACGTAAATACGGCCTAAAACATACTTTAGATAGCTTGGATGGTCATTTTGGGTGGTCACAACATCAAAAAAACCAGTTTCGAAAACTTCGATTTTTGAGCTGCCCAGGGTGAAAACTGAATAAGCAGGTTGTGTACCAACCCCTTGGGAGGACCCCCCCCCCCGACCTAACACCCAAAAAGGGTGAAAAACACGTAAATACGGCCTAAAACATGCTTTACATACCTTGGATGGTCATATTGTGTGGTCACAACATCAAAAAAACAAGTTTCAAAAACTTCGATTTTTGAGCTCTACAGGGTGAAAAACTACATAAGCAGGTTGTGTACCGGCCCATTCACCAGGGCATTATTGGTGGAAATAGCCATTTCGCGTCTTTGGCACGGGCATTTGACCGACCCTTGGCAAGGCTACAGACTGCAATAAACGTCCTTCCGTATCCTAGTAGGCATATATTGTCACAATATCCCCACTCACACCCCTCGGAGTGGGTACCACGGGGTCACCGAGGTCGCCAAAACCGCCGACATACCAAAAATGGCTCAAAAGTGCATCAACTGCATCAGCGCTCGTCCCATTCCGCCCCATACAAACCCCATAGAGTCGGGACCCGGAAACACTTTTTCGGCTCAAAATCAAAAAAAACCAAAAGATTCATGATTTTCGACCCAAAAAAAGGGGGGGTCATTTTTTCGACATTTTTGACCCCCCCCTCCCCCCCCAAAAAGTGGGTTTCAAGTGGGGGGGGTCTGGGGGGGTCCGGACCAAAAACTGATTGGGGGATGCGTTTATTGGACAAAATAATGATTTTACAAGGGGTTAAACTAACAATTCAACCCCTTGGGGTAGGGTACGCGAATAGCCCCAAAAAGGCCAAAATGGGGGGGTATGTGGCGTTTTCCCCTATATACGCCTGCCTGGCTTTGATCTAACAACCTCTGCGAGGTGATTTTGAAGCTTTTGGGGGGCCCATGGCTCGGGCTAGATGGGCTTGGCGGCCACTATGTGGGTCCCCATGGGTGCTCAAGTACCCCTATTGTCACTAAATCATCACCCAAACCCATCCCAAGGGCGACAGAAGGGTTTCCAAAAAAGTCGAATTTCGGAAATCTTGCAGGTGTCACTAAATAGGCTACACAACGCCAATTTCGGGGCTTTTTGGAGGGCCATGGCTCGGACTAGATGGGCTTGGCGGCCACTACGTGGGTCCCCGTGGGTGCTCAAGTACCCGTATTGTCACTAAGTCATCACCCAAACCCATCCTAGGGGCGACAGAAGGGTTTCCAAAAATGTCGCATTTGGGAAATTCTATTGCCTTCGGCAAGTCCACCTCGCAGAGAATCTACCGCGAGCAACACACACCCTACATAAATACCGGCTAAAACATGCTTTCCGTACCTTGGATGATCATTTTAGGTGATCACGGTATCAAAAAAACAAGTTTCAAAAACTTCCATTTTTGAGCTGTCCGGGGTGACAAACTGCATCAGCAGGTTGTGCACCCGTCCCTTGGGAGCCCCCCCCCCCCCCCCCCCCGGACCTAATACCCAAATCGGGTGAAAAACACGTAAATACGGCCTAAAACATGCTTTCCATAGCTTGGATGGTCATTTTGGGTGGTCACAATATCAAAAAAATATGTTTCGAAAACTTCCATTTTTGAGCTGTCCGGGGTGAAAAACTGCATAAGCAGGTTGTGCACCCGTCCCTTGGGAGACCCCCCCCCCCGGACCTAACACCCAAAAAGGGTGAAAAACACGCAAATACGGCCTAAAACATTCTTTCCATAGCTTGGATGGTCATTTTAGGTGGTCACAACATCAAAAAAACAAGTTTCGAAAACTTCGATTTTTGAGCTGCCCAGAGTGAAAAGGTGCATAAGCAGGTTGTGCACCCGTCCCTTGGGAGACACCCCCCCCCCCGGACCCAACACCCAAATAGGGTGAAAAACACGGAAATACGGCCTAAAATATGCTTTGCATAGCTTGAAATGTCATTTTGGGTGGTCACAATATCAAAAAAAAAAGTTTCAAAAACTTCGATTTTTGAGCTGTCCGGGTTGAAAAACTGCATAAGCAGGTTGTGCACCCGTCCCTTGGGAGACCACCCCCCCCCGGACCTAACACCCAAATAGGGTGAAAAACACGCAAATACGGCCTAAAACATGCTTTGCATAGCTTG
>CAXIWF010002074.1:0-54331 GCA_964036045.1 Eutreptiella sp. 'Long Island Sound 2002' | reverse complement strand
GTGACAACTTCAGCGACGATCCACACCAGGCTCAGGCACACCAGCTGCGGTACCAACACGGGCGCAGTGCAACAGTGGCGGCAGCAGCAGCAGTCAGCGGCGGCGGCGGCGGAGGAGGAGGCTCTGCGACTGTGAGCAGTGGCAGCAGTTTCGGCGGGCGCATGGAGTCATGGCAGCAACAGATGACCGATGCATTCACCTCCCCAATCATCCTCTTCCTGCGGCGCTTGTTGCTGATCGACATGGATAACGACAAGCCCACTTCTTCGCAGAGGCGCTGGCAGGAAGTATTCCGCTTATCAGTACCAGAGACCAGTGGCGTCCAGGAATCCATTCTCCTGGATTTTGTAGAGATCCTCCCGCACCTTTCAGCGCACTGTAGTGGACCAGACAACATGATCAACGTCATGAAGAACATCGGGGTGATGCTGGAACAAGCGCTTGAGAAGGCAGATGTATCACTCTTCTTCTGCGTGAAGGTGGTACAAGCGCTGCACACGCTGACGTACTATTGCTCCCCCGAAGTGCGCCTGCGCATTGGGCAAGAAACCACGCTGCCTGAGGTGCGGCGCAGCTACGTGGCTCGCTGCCTGCTCGACAACAGCCAGGAGTTCTACTCTAAGGTGGCTGCTCTGAGCGAGATTAGCTCTCCCCTACAGGGCTATATATCGTCCACCGGCGCCAAGCCTCTGGCAGATGGCCACGTGGTGATGCTGATGCTGGCGATGCTAGTAGAAGCCTGCGAGGATCTCGAGTTCCTGCTCGGGGGTATGGATGCAGACATGTACAACATGAGCAGCAATCTGCGCGCCAGTGAGCAATATCCTGGAGCTGTAGGAGCCCAGAGAGGGATCACCTCCCCTGTGGTTTCTTCAGCCTTCGACCGCTTCCAGATATCATACGAGATAATGGAGGTGCTGATTAGCGCCATTCAGAGCTGCGTGGTTGCATCTGCTGAGTGCCGCCGTGGTATCGAGAAGCTCACTCGAGAACTGCCCAGCGATGCGCGCGGCGCCGTTCTGGCCGCCTTATCCAACTCGTTCGCCACCCTGCATGGAGGAGACGACGTAGGTGGTAGTGGTCCCGTTATCACTGGCAAAGGCAATGGCAATGGCAATGGCAATGGCAATGTAAGTGGGGATGGAGGAGCTTTGGTTAGAAGAGAAACTGGTGATACATGCGAGGGAATCAGCCTCACCCCCGCTGCAGTTATTGCCACATCTGCTGCGAGCAGTGGAGGTGGCACTGATGGTACTAGGGGTGCAGGGGGTGCAGGGGGCGTAGACTCCATCACCACACCCCCTACTGGGTACTCGTGGTGGGGCAGCTGGTCCAGCATGAGCCTGAGTGCCACTGGTGACAACATCACCAGCCTGCCTCCCGAATCTGGAGCTGCAGCGGGCTCTTCTTCTTTGCCAGAAGGCGCTGTTGTGCCTTCTACTGTTCTTCACTCAGCAAGTATTAGTGTCACATCTTTGAGTGGAGCTGGCAGTGGCCTTGTTGATGTGGAGAAAGGAGGTGTCACTTCAGATACTGCACTAATATCTGGTGCTACAGTCGAAGAGCAGTTGGTTGAGGAAGCGACATCAGAAGGAAGCGGAGTAGTCGACAGCCGGAGTGTGGGGACTTTTCCTCACGATCTGCGCTCCTTCATCGATTGGTTTTGTGCCTTCGAGCAGAGGTATTCATTAATCCGACTTGAATCGATTTCAAATGTATTGCACCAGAGGAGAACATGGCAGTAAAGTGAATAATTCCCCGATTCCCCAATTCCTCGATTCCCCGATTCCCCTTCCCCTTCCCCCTGTCTCTATTTCCTCTCTTCTCTCGCCCGCACTCTCTCCATAACCTGCCTGAATTACTGCTGACCAATAACGATTTATATTTGATTGTCATTCCTCTGTCTTATGACCATCATTGGGGGGTGATTGGATGATCGGATGATGTATCATAGAGAGCTCCAGCGCGTGTTCCGTGCACGGGTGCTGAAAGAGGTGCGCTCCACGCAGCGGGTGGCGGATAAACTGCGCGAACGCGGCGTGCAGAAATACACGCGGTTCACCCGGCTGGCTCAGGAGCGGAGCACCAAGGACAAGATCGCGCTCTCGAGAACACTCAAGGACGCTGCTGCCCTGCGCAAACAGGCGGTGGATAAGGCGGCAACGCGGTTCCACAAGGAGCTTAAGGGGCTGGCAGTCGAGAGCCTTGACAAGTTCCAAGCAGGAAAAGCTGCCTTCGCTCGAGGATGTGAGGTGAGAAAGAAATCCGAAATTATGCCTTATCTACTGATTTGATGCCCGCATACTGTATGTTGTGTGCTGTTTAAGTGCGTGCTATGCAGCACACTGCTACATTCTCGATGCCTTCGGTATTTCAATGATTGATTTTTTTGCTATTAACAGATGAATCCTTTCTTTTTGCAAAATCATTGTTTTCCTACTGTTGTTCTTAATCTTGATGGCAATCTTTGGCAACCAAATGTACCCTTTATCAATGTGTTGCAGCACCAGCAGATGCTTTTGGCCCCTCTTTCGGTGATAGCTACTGGTAGTGAAGCTCTATTGGACAAGCATAAGGCAAAATCTAAACCAAAGTCCTATTCAGAATTGGAATCGGAGCAGCCACAACAAAAGGAGCAGCAGCACCCTGCTGCCGATGCGATCCAAGTCCCAGAATCCCTCCGTGCATATTTATCTGGAGGACAGACCAATTCTCCCTCATCTCCTCCACCTGCAAGAGCCACTTCTAACAAGCACTTTCATGGGAGGGCGCACGGTGAGGGGCATGGCTCAGGAGCAGTAGCGACCGCAGCAGCAACAGCGCTGAATGGAGCGCCCGCACTGGTTGACACGCTTGCTGGGTATTTCGCTTCAGCCCGCCGATCGCTGAACGACAGTCCCCACGCACTTTCGCCCCTGCATTCCTCCACCTCCACCTCTACACCAGCTTCCAGCAGCGCTGGCTCTGCCTTTGGCGCACCCCACCCCTCTGCTACTAGCACCGGTGCCGGCACTGGCACCCTCCCCAGCAGCACTGCTATGGTGCATGGCGCTGCAGACGGGGGCCCTGCAATGCGGCGGCACACGCGAGGCCACGGTGTGTACCCTGCATCGTCAACTGCCCAACTCTAATCCCATCATAGATCCGAACAAGATCCCAACAGTTGCACTAACACTGATCATACGATTCAATGCAACGATCATCGTATATACTGACCAGTTTGCACAGTATCATCAATACACTCCATATGGTATCTAATGTAAAATATTACCCGTATATACTTTTGTAAACTAAGCGCGATCAAAGCTCTAAGCGTGACCTCAATTGGGTCCTTGATTAGATTGGATCTGCCACCGGCGAAACCGCTTGGAATGGTTAATTACGAGTAGAAATATTTACCAAAAACGTTCGGTAGTGACACGCTGATATAAAGGTATCCTTTCGTAAACAAAGCGATATGTCGGGTAAAACACAAAAAAAACACCGGGTGCTTTAATTTGGAATTTACTTGTTGCAGTAATAGAATATCGATAGTACTTCTGCACTTTACCACTTGGTAGCGAGCGGAGCGATAACCTCGAGCTTGGGCACTGCGTGGTAGCGAGTGTGCAGCGTGGCCACTGCAGGGGCACTAAGCGGACCCGAAACCACACATTCCCCACCACTGCCACCGCTACTACTGTTTCCATTGATGCTACCTAGGAAATGTCCGTAGAGGTATCTGACTAGCGGGCTTGTGTCCGGCTGGCCGACGCGCAGCTGGCTGTGGAACTGATGCTCCACCCGAGCGATACGCTCCCGCGCCTGTGCAGGAGTCTCAGGCACGTCAGACATGCCAGACATATCCGCTGTTGCTGTTACGGAATCTGAGGATGCTACTGCTTTATCTGTTCCACTACCACCACCTCCACCTAATCCTCCACCTACTCTACCACCACTGCTACTATTGCTGCGAGATAAAGCCGCCAGTTGCTGCTCAACGAGAGCTATATCGGTATGACGCATCTGGCCGCCTCCGTTGTTGCAGCCGCTGGGACAGGCCATGATCTCCACGAAGTCCAGGTCGCATGTCCCGCGGCGCAGCTTCATCATTATGCTCTGGATGTTGCGGAAGCCATACGCGCGCGCAAACTTCAGCTTCCTACCCTTGCACGAAGCTGAAGCTGAGTACGAAGGAGTAGTAGTGGTACCAGTAGCTGATGGAGGGACTGGAACATACGGCGAAGCTTGTTGACTATTGGTTGCCGAAGGAGCTGGAGCTTGAGGCAGATCATCTTCAGTCGCCAGATCCAGGGTGCTTAAATCAACCTCTGAAATATCTGGATTTCGTCCTTCTTTAAAAGGCAGTCTAGGATATTTCTCCCAAATATTTACTCCAAATAATTTTTCAGCGGCGTATTTGAAGATATACTCAGCGTAGCCTCCAGACCCAGAGTTGGCATCCGAGGCTGCGACAATGGCTTGTCCATCCGCACTGAAGCTGCGCAGCATCCGCTCAATCGCATCTCTACCGTGCGGGTGGTCTGGCAGCACCGATAAAAAGTAACCAGCAGGACCTTGCAGATTTTCATCTACAAAAACAACCTCACCATCGCCATCGTCATCAACGCTGTCGCTAATATGGTCCCTGGAAGCGCGGTGTATGGTCGCACAGTGCTCCACCAAGCGCCACAGTTCCGCGGTTGAGAGCACTAGGTCAACCTCCTGCTCACCCTCTGCACTGTGGTAAAAGTCCTGCATCATAGCGGCAGAGGCAAGTAAGTGTATAGGAATATATAGAGGAGAATTAGAAAACGAGAGCACAAAGAATGTTAAATCAGTAATTAATTGACGGAATAAGCATAGAAAAGGAGGCAAGCATAATGAGCGTGAAGACATGAGATGATCAGAACGGAAGGAAAACTCGCACGTCCAGCTACAATTGCCAAAGGAAAAGCAAACCAATAAAAAGGCTGCCATTCAATTTCAAAACCTACCATTCTGGAAGCTTCGAGTTTTTTATCGAAACACGGCTGGATAGAGACGAAGTACACTTTGCTACTTGAAGCACCACCAGTACTGGCCGCCAGGGCTGTACTTAGACCCACCGACTCAGAGAGCCCATGGCTATCATTGCCGGCTGTGGCTTGCTCCTGCACCTGCGCCTGCTCCTGCGCACGCCCCCTCATTCTGTCGCCCTCTGTCTCTCCGACTGCGGCTGCTCTTGTGACTCCACCAGCCCCAGAACGACGACGATCTAATTCAAAAGAGTCCGCTGCTGGGGGAAAATAAGTATGAAGGAGGAAAGAATTAAGGGCATCAATATTACTACCGTGATGCCCATCACTATCTCCAGTGTCACTGGTGCCCCCTACGGAACAAGCTCCACCCATGGAGCCTAGCCCAAGCTCTTTCTTAACAAATCGCCCAAGAATCTGTTGTGCACTCTTGACTGTGCTGACATACGGCAGTGCCTGCGGCTGTGTCTTTTCAGCGTAACAAATCCAGCCTGGACAGTGAGAAGACAACACGGGCAATTGGCTATGAAGCTTTGGGTCACCAATGACTCTAGGTACCATAGCACTGCTCCCAGCAGTAGAAGAGAGGGCGGCTACACCCGGAGTAGCGGTGAGGCCAGGACCAGTAGCAGTGGTCACGCGCTCGAGCAGGTTCACTTCCGTGGAGGATATAGCTGTGCTGACAGCGGGTTTCACCCAATCTGTACGACGTCCCTCAATATATCTAAGCAGAATGGAGAAAAGGAAAAGGAAAAGGAGAAATAAAAAATCAGCATCACACAAAAAACTGTATCATTTATGAAAGATGAAAATATCGATGAAAACTGCGCCAAAATGAGATCAGTGACGCGGTACCTGTGCAAAAACTCTTCCCTTGCCTCCACTAACGCTACATCTCCACCAACTGAAGCATCAATCACGTATCTCACACCAAGACTCTTCAGAATGGTGGCAATACGAAGGAAGCATTCGGTTGAGGATATATGCAGCATGCTTGCTATAGAGGCACAACTGTTTGGTGAGATGGCTACAACAATCGCATCTGACCCACCTGATGGGGTCGTGCTTTGAAGTTTATCTAGCAGGCGTTCATAGCTCTGCTCTTGAATCAGCACAGCTTCTGCAGACGTAACACATCCACTGACATTGTGTTTTATATTCGGGATACATGCAAATAGTCAGTTTCAACAAGGACTTTGAACAATGGGGTTACCACCTAGATATCATGAGTAGTACCTGCATGCGAGACAATCATTCAATGATACCGTAGCAACTTTCTTGGCCGTTGCACCCAATTTAGACTTGATCAAGTCCGGACGAACTGATGCCGCATCGAAATCAGATTTTGAAAAGTCATTTGCCAATGTCAACTTCGCATTCTTTCCAGAATCTGTGTCGCTAGTATGAGATGCCGCTAACTTAGAAGATACCAATGGATTGACGCATGCTTGAGATGGAGCAATGAAATCGTCCACATTGTTGAGGAATACACTTCCACCCGACATCGTAACAACAGTTACAATGTATACTATATGTTAGATAGAATTTAATTGCTTTATCATACAAGTACTCGTAAGTTAGTTAAATTTTTACAGTTATGTTGAATAACTAGTTAACAGTTTTGATCACAAATCAATGGCAGGAGTAACTCAATTAAGTTGATTAATTAAGTTGCTCCTGCCAATGCCTGGAATGATTTGTGATCAAAACTGTTCTGTAAATCCCTTCTTCCCCAAAATTTACTGAAAATATATTATATGCATAGTTAATTGTATTTAAAATTATAACTATGCCATTTAATATTTATTATAGGGCCGTTGGGTGCATTTTGGCGCAAGAAAATGGATTCCCGGATTTGCTCAGCTGAAAGAACTTCTGCTAGGGTAAATTTACTCGTAAATTATGAAAGATACGGTGAAAACGTTACTTTACTGCTGATATATTTCTAATAATGCTTGTTGCTATTTTCCGCTTTGCTTTTTCTTTGCTCCTATTATGCCTCAGTTATTCGGCCATGATTGGTCAAGAAATGGAGGGACCAGTTAAGTTTACTAAAGCTCATTCAGTCCACCACAATGAATTAAGTAAATTATATGGCCGCTACTTGCGACGAGATCGTGACCACATTATACAGGGTTCTCAAGCAGTGTCAGCTCCAAACCAAGTAGCTAAAACAGTAAGTAAACAATGTTACATCTTTCGATTTAACGATTTAAATTTTGAATAAATTTAATAACATCCACACCATGCCATGGTGCGTGCGACTTTGTGAAATCTTATTTTAGCCAAAGTTGAAATTAAAATTTCCATCGGCCGCGATGTATATTGTTTGAAAATGTAGAATGGTCACTCCTTCCATGATCGGCGAGCTATCAAAGGTCCATTCAAGCCTTTAGGACAGTCAGGCAGCAGCGAAAGCGAATCACTGCATTCTGACGACGAGAATGAATTTTCTGCTTCATGAAAACTATTTATTAAAGAGTTGTTGAAGCCTCCGAAATTCGTCACATCAATGACGCAATATTTATTGTACTTTCAACAGGGACTGTCTCACTGATTTGCTGGTCCGGGGCCAACAGTTGGAATTCACCCCTGCCATTAAAGCTCCGCCTGTCTCAGTTTTCAACATTTTTTCACCGCTTCTTATCTTCGACGTTGATTTTCTACTCTTTCCTTTTTCAATTCAACTACTGAAGCATAATGAGTGCACGCATTTATTCAATGTTATATCTGGTGTGAAATTAAAAGAAATTGAACCGTCACACAAATAACAGAAATTCTATTCACGACTCTGATACATAGTACCTTTGGTATATAATATAGGAAATGTAGAGAACAAGCAATTCCAAAGCAACTTACGTCATGCCAGGGCAGATGGTATATGAGAGAGGATTGAGCAAAAAGTAAAATAGACCACTGCCAAGGCGGTATGTTAGGGGAGCGCTTGTTCATAATGGTGGCCCTTCCGAACAATCTTAGAAAATATCTCGATTAAGCATAACTACTTCAAATAGATATCGAAGAGATGGGTACTAAGTTTTGAACTGTTACCCCACTGATCCCTTCTCCACACTTCACCCCCAAGCCTTATTACTCTAGCCGAGCCTGCGTCCCATTGGAGTAGTATTTGCGAGGGCAGTCTCGGAACAGCAGCTGTGCCTTACGATAGTCCGGGTGTTGCATACGCTGAGGTAGCCTCACAGTCTGAAAGAATTCGTCCAACACATCCAATCTGTTGCCCTCTTCCTTCGCTCGTGCTGTATTAGAATACCCCCTGTTATTGTATCTTCTCAGTTTCCCCTTGAATGCAAGATCATGGACAGATTTGACTCTGAAATGGAATACTAGAAACTGCATGCTTTCTATATCAGGCTCAGAAAGATAGGTAAACTTGGGAGATTGCAGCGAGCGGAACCTGTTGGCGAATGGGCAGTACCGAGGAATATCCGCCATGGGGAGAATAGGCCGGCGCGACATGTCTGCATATTGCCAATCATACTTGTGCGGGTTCTGTACCATTGTCGCGAGCTTTTTGCGGCGTTCCATCGTCATATTGGTTGAGCAGTGCATGTGGCCTTCAATGCGGGGGATGCATACAGTCTGCGGAATGGCACCACCAAAGCTCACTGTATGAATACCATGATGACCGTCGATTGTTAAGTTAGTGCGATATATAACTTTGTTTTCCACACCAGCGTGCTTGTTCAAGAATTTAGATGGAGATACGTTGGGTACATGTACGATTTCTCTCTGATACTTCGCATCGTATCCCCACCTATAGCGCAGGTGATATCTGTAAGTATTACTGGCTGTGCTGATGTAGTCATCCCATGAGTACAAAAGCCATGGAATGCTGATCGCACCACACTCGCTGTAGCGAAAGCGCGGCGATAGCAGAATATCTCGAATACTCATCGCGGGATTAGTCCGACTTGTTATCAACTCGTCGACATCAACATTTATAAGCCACTCTGTATTTCTCGCCAGGTCAAAATGATTAAATAGTTCGCCATATATATCAATCTGAACTGGGCGAAAAGAGTCGTATATGTACTGCTTTTTACAGTCTGCGTAGCTCATAACCGAGTAGTAGCGTGAGTCCAAACAACTGAGTGCCTCGATTGTACCGTCTGTGGAATTATCATTGAATATATAAACATGGTCGACACCCTCCTCAATGTAATGTTCCATGAACTGCAGGATGCTTTGCACTTCATCTCTAACATAAAGTGTCGCCGATAGAAAGTACTTCTTACCGCCCGTTGAGGGCCGTTCAAAAGATGTACCAGAGGGTAAGCATTGCATGCTAATGCACAACCCAGTAAGGGTTATCAGTCTAAGAAGATGATAAAATCGGTAGGGCATAATGAAAATATCATTCACCCAGTCTCAAATATTTTAACTGGAGTCAATGGGGCCCTGATATCATTATATTAGACCCGGTCGCTATGATCAACTAACGGCACTATTCAATACCGGCACCTTTTACCGGAGATGTTATCGTTATCTCAGCAGTATCCCACCGGCATAAATAAATACCCGTAATTACCAGCAGGTGAGTCTCTGCTGGTTTTTGTTCCAAACCTGGAAACGCAGCACTGCTGCTGCTGACGAGCAGAGAAGGAAGAGTTCCTGGAGTTCTCCTACCGGCAAATGCGGGCAAACTTACTCAGTAAATTTATTAAACTTTGCTCGTAATTTGGCTCGTAAGGCCTTAAGTTACGAGCAGGTAAACTTTACAGTACCTGGGGTACGAGTATACTTGGTGGTATACCTGTGGGATACTGCTGAGAAAACTATAAAATCTCCGGTAAAAGGTGCCGGTATTGAATAGTGCCGTTAGTTGATCATGGCGACCGGGTCTAATATAATGATATCAGGGCCCCATTGACTCCAGTTAAAATATTTGAGACTGGGTGAATGATATTTTCATTATGCCCTACCGATTTTATCATCTTCTTAGACTGATAACCCTTACTGGGTTGTGCATTAGCATGCAATGCTTACCCTCTGGTACATCTTTTGAACGGCCCTCAACGGGCGGTAAGAAGTACTTTCTATCGGCGACACTTTATGTTAGAGATGAAGTGCAAAGCATCCTGCAGTTCATGGAACATTACATTGAGGAGGGTGTCGACCATGTTTATATATTCAATGATAATTCCACAGACGGTACAATCGAGGCACTCAGTTGTTTGGACTCACGCTACTACTCGGTTATGAGCTACGCAGACTGTAAAAAGCAGTACATATACGACTCTTTTCGCCCAGTTCAGATTGATATATATGGCGAACTATTTAATCATTTTGACCTGGCGAGAAATACAGAGTGGCTTATAAATGTTGATGTCGACGAGTTGATAACAAGTCGGACTAATCCCGCGATGAGTATTCGAGATATTCTGCTATCGCCGCGCTTTCGCTACAGCGAGTGTGGTGCGATCAGCATTCCATGGCTTTTGTACTCATGGGATGACTACATCAGCACAGCCAGTAATACTTACAGATATCACCTGCGCTATAGGTGGGGATACGATGCGAAGTATCAGAGAGATATAGAACGAGACCCCCACAGACACCCTTCGAAGTTTATGAACAAGCACGCTGGTGTGGAAAACAAAGTTATATATCGCACTAACTTAACAATCGACGGTCATCATGGTATTCATACAGTGAGCTTTGGTGGTGCCGTTCCACAGACTGTATGCATCCCCCGCATTGAAGGCCACATGCACTGCTCAACCAATATGACGATGGAACGCCGCAAAAAGCTCGCGACAATGGTACAGAACCCGCACAAGTATGATGATAATTACATAGACATGTCGCGCCGGCCTATTCTCCCCATAGCGGATATTCCTCGGTACTGCCCATTCGCCAACAGGTTCCGCTCGCTGCAATCTCCCAAGTTTACCTATCTTTCTGAGCCTGATATAGAAAGCATGCAGTTTCTAGTATTCCATTACAGAGTCAAATCAGACGAGAACCTTGCATTGAAGAGCAAACAAGGGCGCTATTTCAATCGGGGCTACTCCACCAAAGCACGAGCGAAGGAAGAGGGCAATAGATTGGATGTGTTGGACGAATTCTTTCAGACTGTGAGGCTACCTCAGCGTATGCAACACCCGGACTATCGTAAGGCACAGCTGCTTTTCCGAGACTGCCCTCGCAAATACTACTCCAATGGGACGCAGGTTATGCAGCAATGATTGTACAATCTATGTTTAGGAGCACATATTGAACGAAGAGTAAGTGCTCCACTAAGAATTGTCTAATTTAACGCTCAACTTTGACACAGTTATTCATAACTTTCACACTCTGTATCATCGAGTCCCTAAGGTTTATTTACAATCTATCACCAATCGACGCGGTCGATTGGTGATAGCCGGATTCAGGACAACTTTATTATCAACCCTTTAAGTACTCCAGGTGTTGCGAACTTTATTTTAGCCAGAAATAGAGTTATTTCTACATAGCTTTGCCAATGCGAGTAAATTAAAATATACTGACTGAACGATACTCCCTAGCGATTATAAATTCGAAATGCTGCTGCAAAGTTTGGAATCAATTATATAGCTATGCATGTACTGTCGGTCTATCTAAGACTTTACCTACTACAGCTGACAGGCAGCTTAGCTCAAATAAGCTGCTTGCGCATAAGGACAAGATGAACATCTAGATGGTCTAGCTTGATCATTTCTATTTCTTTGTCATTTGGCCAAATCTTTTCAACCACCGAGTAGCCCTGCTTCTCATACCAGGGGAATAGATCTTTCCGCAGGTTTATCACTCCCATCTCTATAGCTACCTCCAAAGATAGAGTCTCACCTGACTGCTGTTGATTCAATGCTTGCTGCTTAGCTATGTCGAGAAGCAAAGATTCCGCTCCTTTGACTAAGGCCTGGCCGATACCACGCCTTGCAAAGCGCTCTGGTACCGCCACGGCCGAAAACTTTCCTGTCACCTGAATAATCATCAGTATTGTAATATGACTACAACTTGTAAGTTAATTTCAGAAGTATGTGTTCATGGAATATAAGGGGCTGTATCGCTCGTACTTTCAGGGTATTGCGAGGAGCATCTATCTTGTCCATTGTCCATCTAAGAAACATACTTCCGCGCACTTGCCTTTCACCCTCGGAGGGAACGAACGCCAAAAGAAACATAGAACCCTCCGCCTTCATCATTTTTAGCACTGTATCATGATCAAATCTTTGGTGGTATTGGGGCTTTTTGAAAAATTCGTCAGCAACATATGCTTCATTGGTTACATTCACTATGAGCGGAAGATGTTCTTCCATCGCAACCTCGACCGCGATTGGGTCGTGTGCTTCCTCATTCCTAGACATTTCCGTAGATGCTAAGGTAAAAAGTACAGCTGGTATCGATGAAACGAATCTATTATGTCTTATAAATGCCATCATGCATGATACTTGTGCAGTAAATCAGTAAATTAGCCAGGGCCAGCAACTGCCATTTGATCTGGAATTCTGGAATTAGGCAGACTTGAAACATTAGGGCCCACTCGATGTAGTCGGGGTACAGGTAGGCATTCCAGCAGAACCAGTTTTTCACCCTGCTGCTGATGAAGGATTCCCGGCCTGCTGTACTTACCTACAGTACTTTCTTACTTACTTACCTACGAGTACGATAGTATCCCATGGTATCTTACTTCGCGGGTAATACTTTTGTCATCCATCTAGAATTGAGGCAAGAGAGACTGTGTAAAATTATATCGTAAAAACTGAGAACATGGCGGAGCTTTCTCCATCGCAAATGCAGAGGATTGAAGAAAACCGACGAAAAGCTGTCGCTATCCTAGATCGTAAACGAAGAACAGAAGAAAGTAATGGAACTGAGCTATCTGGAAGTATGTTTTCCATTCCTCTAAATGATGCTTCGAAAGAAACCGAGCAGATTTTATGTGAGCAGCAAATAGCGCCAGGATTGAGCTGCCACCGTGACAATGTAGATTTGAGCATTCGTGATTTTTTTGGCGAACTGGTTTGCTCCGTCTGCAAACAGAAATATGACGATTACGACTTATTGAACAAAGCAACTGCCATGAAAGAGTATCTCATTTCTGATGACGCTTTATCAACCTTAAAATTCCGGCCTAAAGACAATCCTCACCACCCTAGCTGGACTGCGATGAAACTATACATGAGAAAGCACGTGCGGGCTTTAGCCATCAAGCGTTACGGAAGTTTAGACAAGTTAGAAGAAGAAAGGAACCTGCGCGAGGAGAATCGCTTTCAGAGAGAGCTGGAAAAATCTAAAGAGGCGCTACAAAGCAGTGCGGAAAACTTCCGAAGCGTGCTATCGTCGAGAAGTGAAACAGTGTCACGACTCACCAAAGTGGGATCATCCTCTCAAGGGCATCCTCCAAGTTTGTTTCCATCTTCAACCTCAGCCTTAACCTCAGTCTCAGCTTCAGCCTCAGCATCAGCATCAACTGTGGTCGGCCAATTAAGTACGAGCAGCTATTTGAATTCCGGTGGGAAGCGCCGAAGTGCCCTAGCAAACCCCCAAAGCAAAAAACGGAAAGCTCTTAATGGCCTGATCAGCTGCATTCGTGGAGATTTATGACCTATGATAGACACTTGCCACACTGTATCTATTTCATACCCATATGCTATAAAATGTCGAGAAAATCCTTTCTGATCCATTGAGTTTAAAAATCAATTGTGCTCCACATCATTTTCTTTTCGTTCTGGCTACAAACACCATAAAGCAAAACGCATACAGCTGAAAATTTATGATTTTTATCTGCAGCTCTGCAGATCTTTTATGCATATACTATGAGTGACACTAAATGGCATTCAACCCTCCCCCTCCTATTCTGAATGCACACTATCTGGTACTCCTAAGCCTTGGGTGAAAGCTGGCAAAGCTTAATATACAGACTGTAGGGCAGGGATGAAGGTACAATGAGTGAGAAATCCTTGCCTAGTAGTAGGAGCGAGAGTTGCGAGAAAGGACCAGTCTCTGAACAGCTTGTTCTAGCTCAAACTCTTCCAGGTCTTCGAATCTACCAGGAGCCACCCGACTACTGCCAGTGCCAGTGCCAACCATTACTGCAGAGTTAGGACAGGGTGCATGAGGAGGAGAAGAAGAAGAAGAAGAAGAAGAGGCAGAAGATGATGAAGGTGAGCTGCTGCCACTGGAACTCATCGGCTGCTTGGTAGGTTCATCCAGGCGCACCCTCCAGAGCGCCATGGGCTCCAGCTGGGTGGGGGGCAGATACGCCTCTACTGTACCATCTTCCCAGAATCCCCACGCACAGAAGCAACTACTCCCACCCCTCTGCTGCTGCTGATTCATTACCGTCTTTTGAGCTTCTTCCTTATCTTGATCTTGATCTTGTTCGTGTTCTTCCTGCTGCTCTCGCAAGCAATCTACATCACGGTCTGCACAGTCCGGGTCAGTATATAGCCGAACCCGATGTCCAATATATCGATGAGCAGATGGACCATACTGCCACTCTTCATCGTCAAATTTCTTATTTTCTTCATCTTGAACATCTTCATCCTTCCTGGCATTTTCAATGGCCATGGCATCACCTCCTCGTCTCCGTGTAATTTCTTCACCTTCGCTAGCTACAAGCATGTTGGACATCTGCAATCGCTCTCTAGTACCAGCAGCGCTAGCACCAGCAGCTGCCGTAGTAGCTGTAGCAGTGACATCGCTTTCACAATGCTGGTCTGGATGCACTTTACTTGCCTCCACCACGCCAGCTCTCATTTCTTCCTTAGTTCCGTATGCACTGTCATCATCTTCCCCCACAACCTCGCCCTCGCTATTACCCTCACTATCAGCTTCGGCTTCGGTTTCAGCGGGCACGAAGTTCACAGCCCACGCACACCGTTCAAGTAGGCCTACACTGAGCTCACACATCCATCTGATGCGCTGTGCATTAAGGTACCCACTATAAACAGTATCCGCAGCATCGCCTGGATCAGTAGGATGTGCGTTATCACCAGTTGCAGTAGTTGTACTGATTGCACTGGTTGCACATACCGCTCCTCTGGGCACAGGTGCATCCTCCACTACCGTGTTACTATCTCCAAGCCACCAATAATGTAAACGCTCAATGTCGCCATCCAGCTTACGCAGCGCATCCAGCAATCCTCCCGGCGCATTTCGCCACATGCGTAAGTCTCCCGGGCTGCGGATGTGTAGCTGTGCCAGAACTGCCCGTAGTCGCTCGCAGCCGCCACCACAGATAAAGTGCCACGCCACCTGCATTATACGCTGCTGCGCTTGGTCGATCCACATATCCAGCTGGTCCAGTGACAGCTGCAGGGGACTGAAGCTATCTCCATTAGTAGCGGTACTTTGCTTAACCTGCTTGTAACTGTTGCCTTTGACTATAATAGAATTAGTGAGACTTGCAGCACTGGTAGAGGGAGAAGAACATGCAATAGAACTCTCCCCTCGAGCCTGGGTAATGGTACTGCACATGGCAGCAGTGCATGGCAGCAAAGCAACAACAAAAATAGGTCCCAGCTCTTCACTTTCAGTAACCAAGGCATCCATGTCAAGAGAACGAGGGGGAGAGGCAACTGCAGCATCGACTGCCTTCAACCACTCATCAGGTATGATGTCACCAAGAGAGACAGTGCGGCGTATAACAGCTGCAACTTCTTTAACAAGGTGCATTCCCCGAGCTCTAGCTGCATGAGCTGTATTGTTCCCGCTTGAATCTGACATTGTAGCAATTGCAGAAGGAGACAGAGGTAGAGTGTCTTCTGTGATTACTTCACTTCCCCCATCTTGATGATTAGAATTCGCACTGCTTTTGGATCTTTTAGCCTTTGCCTTCCGAGCAGCAGTCGCAGCGGCAGCTTCCTGCTTCTGCTGCAGATTCCTGCGCGCTTTATCTGATAGCTCCTTCTTTCGTTCATCTAGCCATGTACACTCGCCATCTAGATCGACCAATATGCTGCGGATGGCAGTCTTCAAATCTGGCCCGTACCTGTGCACCAGGGACCAGAAGATACGGGGAGAGCAGCGAGACAGATTAACGGGCTTCAGTACGTCTCGCCCCGCGGCGACTCCATCTCCACCACCACCATCTCCTCCTCCACCACCACCACCACCACTGCTACTGCCATTGCCGCCTTCTAAAGCAATCCGCACTACTTGTCGTAGCAGCTCGTCAGAGAGAAGGTCTACCACATCCACATGATCGCCCCTGTACCCTGCACCCTTACTGAACGTCACTTCGATCTTACGACTGTCTCCCGTCCCAAGCACACGAGATGTATCTAGCTCTTTGATTCTATACGCAGTGGGCCCAGCAAAGACTGCATTGACCCTGGCGACAGCTTTGCTGCTGTCGTACTGATGCGAGACTGCATTGCGGAACACACTTCGCAGGATACGGTTCCTCATACCCGCGCCGCCGCTCGCAGCGCTTAAGAGGTGCTCTGCTATATCGTTTTCGGAATGGGCCACATCCCGCGCAGATACACGGTAGTGCCGGCCACTCTTCTTCTGTCGCGGCTCAGTGGAGACACTTGATGAGTAAGCGCGAGATGCCGGGCTGCATACTAAGAAGCTTCGAGACGAAGATGAAGAGGGCACATTCTTACTGGGTAAGGTAGCGATTCGCGCACCAAAAGAGCTTGGAGAACTGGAACTTATAGAACAAGAGCCCCCAACTTTACGTTTCACACCTTTGCCAGGAGGCTTATTTTTAGGCAGAGGCTTTTTCCCTTGGCACTGGACTCCGCTCATTGTCGTCAGTTGCACTCTGATTGAATCATTGTTAGAAAGAAAGCTGTTCAATAAGACCTCACCACTTAGCTGTAAAGCTGAAGGAGGAAAGCCATGAAGTATATCGAATGCCTGCTCACCAAGCTTAAATGTATCAATAATCTTATTTCTCAGTTCATGCACGGTGTCGCTTTTGTTAAGGAGCAACGTGCAAGTGGAGGATGGCCCTCTAGCCCTTAAGTTCAATTGATTCATTCAGACTTCTACAGCAGAGATATAATTCAAGGACATGGGCATTAACTGAATACTTGCGAATACTTGCGTTTCAGGTTAAAGTTAATGCTTCGAAGTATTTCATGGAATTCCAGAATTAAAATTTTCGTAAATTTAATAATTCTGGAATTCTGGAATTCCACGAACAATTGAAAGCAGCTCCGACTGACTGGGCCAGTTGTTGTGTGTCAATTCCATCTGCATTAAAAGTCGTATTAGTGTTTTTATTGCTTATTTTGACGCATATATATTTGAGGTTTCCGGATATTCAGGAAAGGTCCCCGCCGGTATTTACGAAGACCGACAGGGAAGGTCGCAATCATCCTGCTTCATTTTCTGTGCCCCAGTGGGCGGAGTTCTACCAGTAATTGATTTGCCCATCGTGTCGTGACGCCCTTACCCAGTACTGTATAGTGCCCGTCGCCACGGCACTCACAGAGAGCGCCTCGACATCGAGAATATACTCGCCAAGGCCACTGTCTCAGCCTAAGACAGTCTGAGACGCTGAAGTTCACGGTTACACTAAAAAGAATACTAGTACTTATTATACACATTAGTTTATATTATTATTATTTGTAACCGAGCCGTACTCACCCCAAGTATCAGCCGCACTACAGCCAGACAGAGAAAAGGCAGTGCGTAACTTTCTATGGTTATGATTGTTGGGATGAGAGCAACCCGCAACCACACTGGCAACCCCACCGGGTGCCACCAGTACACTGTAACCTGATGAACCCCAGTGCAGAAGTGTATCATGCCACGCCACCGACCTGAATAATCGGTTGAACAGATCTTTTATAATGAGTGCTGGTTGGTCAGTTGTTTTAAATCGTGATCAGCTTCAAAACTTTTTGTTAAAGTTTATTATACAACCACCCCCAACTTGTTTGTTCAAATAGTGAGACGGCCCAGGGACGAGTTCTGCCAGGGGCCATACATGCCAACGGAGGTCCCCCTCGAAGAACTTTCTGAGACAGAAAAAAGGTACGGTTACGCCCTACGCAATTCCGAATCCAAGACATAGAAAATTGGATTGAAAGCCGCTGTTGGTCCACGCAGCTTGTCCAGCTGCAATTAAGGTTCGGCACGTAAAAAGCAGCCAAATACAAGCGTGATAAGAGAATGAAAATAACATACAAAACTAACATTGCTCATAAATTATAAGAGCAGAGAAAATAGGCAAAAAAAAAACGGATGAGTACGAAACGAAAATTACCTCAGCAGCGGGCCCTGACAGAGAAATGCTTGTTATGTCAGCAATTTCTAGAGCCTGTATATAATGTTGATTCAAATACGATAACGCACACTTTCAGACAATTTGGCCAGAGTCAAGTTACAAAAAGTGGCACGAAAGATCATTTTGTGCGGGTTTTCATCGAATACCCGAATACCTTTCCAAGCGTCTCCTCCACATTCGCCAGATGTGCCAAGACACCTTCAGCGCCAATGTAGCCTTCTCTGCAGTAGGCGGCATCGTCTGTAAAACAGAATTCATAAAATACGCAGTTGCCTTCGCTCTGCATCTTGGGGATAAAATCTTTCCATAGTGCCTTGAACTCGTCCATAGTCTTACCCTCCTTTAACTTAAAATAAGGGTGGATCATCACTACATTTTCGGATGAAAATTTTGTTTCTCCCGCAATCGATGCTCCCATGGTGATCAATCAAGAACAGCAATTAATAATACTTCACTCGATACCAGAAATGTCAATTTTAATAACAAAATTTACCCCGAGCGACTTACAGTAAGCTTGTGTGTGTTTGGTTAAGATAAGTTACTCAAACAGAAAGCTTCGACAAGATGAAAATTTACCTTCTCTCTGCTGCTGGAAACCTGGGAACCCCTTTATTAAATTTTTTTTAATGAAGTCTAGGCCGTTCCCCTGCTGGGTTCCTTTTCCAGGCCGTTCCTTTTTAAAAATTTCCAAAATGGTCGACTAAAAGGTGCCTGCTAAAGACTATAAAAGAATTGCTAGCTTATCTCCATCAATGCGGATCTTCGAGCGAAGATTCTATCGGTAAAATTTTGCTCGGAATATTATTGTCTTATACGGTATAAGACTTCGCCTTGCAGCAACTCTCCAAACCAACTCCACTCCACCTATTTCTTTAGTATACAGTCCAACCACTCGTATTGTTGGATCTGATATTAGTCTGTGAATTTTTGTTTCTATGGGAGCGATGAGTGGTGAAGAAGAAGTAGAAGAGCACAACACTGCGGATCATAAGTACCTCAGTGTCACAATCCATGACAATCGCATATCTTCGGCCATTTTGAAGGTGCGGGAAGAATCCACCGCTTCAGATATTTGCAAGGATATCGCAAAAAAAGTTGGATTAGAGAATGACGAAGGTCGTCATTGCTCTTTAGTATTAGTGGCAACAGTACATAGTCCGGCGAGACGGTTCAATGTCCACTACGTCAAATCGCTTCATGCACAGGAACATGTTTTACATATACAAAGCTACGCATTAGAGAAATTGGTGGCTTTATACCATATCGAAGATCAGAAGCGTGTATTGGAGGGAATTCGTTGGTTTTACAAAGATAGTAGATCCGCCCCTATCGACATGGAAGACACAGGCGATGTTGCTTCCTTGGACCCATACGACGAAGACGAGGAGGACTGCGAAGTCTCCCAGAGCGACTTATCCTACTTGGCTAAAGCCGAGAGGAAAGGGTACCTACTGAAACGATCAAACAGAGACCCGCATCTTTGGTACAGGCGGTACTGTGTTTTGATGGATAATGTATGGTGTGTTGACATCAGTAGGGATAAGCCCAGAGCCACCTGCGTTAAGCTTAACGGAAGCATCCGATACAAAGATCTTCACCGCAACAACTCCACCGATTCACGGCGAATTATAGTCATAAGCTCTGACAACCGCACGCATTATTTCATGGCTGAGAATGAACGAGAGCAGCAACGCTGGGTGGAGGAGTTGAGCTTCAAAAGCAGCCTCGCAGCGGAGAACAATCTGTTCAGCATGGCAGAGTTTATCATGAGCGACGAAGAACTTGTCAAGAGCCAGCGTCTGCACGAAGTAGTGCTCAGTGTACTTAACACCCCAGTGGCCGTTAAGGCTGTGGTGACCCAGGCGGACCAAGATTTGCCACCTGTGGCTGTTCAAGTGCATTGCCAGGATGCTGTCGAGCGGAAAGGTGAAAGTTGTGATGAAGATGAGGGCAGCAGGCCAGATCATAGTATGACAACAGCTCATAAAGGCAGTGTAGTACAGCAATCTGTAGCTCTGCCAAGAACTGGTCAAATCCAGCAGCAGCAGCAGCAGCAACAATATCTGGTAGATATGGGGAACTTCAAGGCGGTTGAGCGCTGCGTGAGAAAATCCATTCTTCACTCTGTAGAGCGCAAGAACTCCCTTGTTGCTGGTATCCTGAGCTTCCTGATCGACGTGCAGAAGTTCAAAGAGCTCTATCGACACGACCTGTTTATGTCGGAGAAGACTCAGCTGACAGCAGCATTGCTGGTTCTCTACCTACACATCATCCCGCAGATAAAACTGTCTAATGCCAGGCTGCACGAGGCAGCGCTCCGGCACATGTCAGCAATATCGATACGTCTGGCAAGCATTGCAGGCACCTTTGGTTGGAGGAATGGGTTCGCTGCGCACGTTAGCCACACCACCAAGCTGCTCCCAGATTTCCACACCCTGATCTCAGCGGCTGGGCGAAACAACTCAGTAACCCGACCAGCAGGAATCTCAGTCGGACATGCGCAGACATCTCCCGATAGCAATGGCAGCAAGCACAATAACAACTACACCCGCAACGGTGGTAGCAACAGCAGAACTAGCTCTGTGAATGAATACGAGCACATCGGCGCACCTTTATTCAAGTGGAGCCTCAGCGATCAGTCAGTACTGGAACTATTCCGGGAATTATTCGGAGATCATTCTGACCCGACCTCCTCTTCCGACAGCAGTAGCAACACAGGCACAGACAAAGGCAAAGGCAAAGGCACTGGTGAAGCACGGAGTGAGTCGCAGACTGGAGACAAATGGAATCGACGAGACAGCAGCAACGACTCTGCCAGCGCTTACTACGCCGAGCAGTTCGGCCCTTCCTCGTACGGCGCGGAGAACGTGTTTGCTGCGGCCACGGCGGCGAGGGAGTCGAACAGGCAGGAGCAGGAAGCACAGGCGCAGTCTGGCTCGTTCTGGTCTTGGGGGTTCAGAACAGGGTCACCCACACCTTCTCGACCCAATCCTAATGCTAGTGCTCATGCTAATGGCAAAGGTAGCAGTAGTGGTAGCGGTGGCGGAAACGGGGGCGTTAGTAGTGTTAGCAGTGGTGCTGCGAATAGCAACAGGGGGAACCCGAGTACAGTGGCGAAGCGAGCTTCTGTATCAGCCAGTATCCGAAAGCACAACAGCGGGGCTGACTCCACAGGCGGGACCTTTGGAAAAAACTCCAGTGGCGAACTAGGAGACGGAATGCGGGCACCTTCGGCAGAGGTCTTTGATGGGATCGTCGCAGAGCTTTTACGGAGACTGAGCTGAGGTTTGTCTTGCTGTATCCCACACCCTGACCCACCCCGATCCACACCTTCGTCGCAGAGCTTATACGGAGACTAAGCTGAGGTTTGTCTTGCTGTATCCCACACCCTGACCCACCCTGATCCACACCTTACTCGTTGAGAATGCCACAATGCCTGCGTAATCAAATGGAAAAAACAGCATGATCTTTGTAGATAATACCCCATTGCACCACCCATACTTTAAAAGTCTTATTATTCTGCTGGAAAAGGCTGAGCATTGTAAATTTAAATAACAAACAAAACGCCTTTAACGACTTTCACTTCGTGTTACGACGCACCGGATGATTATAATGTTTAGGTAAACATTTAAAGTAGAACCGAATTCAGTTCATAAACCTAAACGATAAATGCTTAATTGTGAGAACGAGCAGAGAATATCGATATTCCTCCCACATATTCTGCTGGAATGCGAATATAATCAGCGACAGCCCTGACTTCATTAGTCGCGACGCTCCTGGCAGACTGCGCAACGAACCCAGAACGGCTATAAATAGTTTTGGCATAGTCGTTTGAATCGGTATTCGAACCAAACTCAGCAGGGTTGGAACGTGCTAGGGCATTCATCATATCTTCTATCTGCTCCTGCACTTTGTATTCTTTCCATCTTGACAGACTGTAAATAGATTCGTCTCCCCCAGGCCTTGCAAAGCGCTCAATAACATCCTCCCTTCGCACCAATAATGTACTGTCTGTCGACAAAAATGATGTCGCTAGTTGCTGGGAATACTGGCAATGAGGATTTAAACAGTACAATACTTCTGTATCAGTATCTATGCCATATACAACTTGATGGTGCCATGCATCGTTCCCAACCAATTGTAGGTTAAGTGTCACCACCAAGCAGTGCCCTCTTCGGAGCTCTTCCCCACAAAAATTAATCAAAGATTTGCCACGCGAGAGTAACTCACTAAATGGCACAAAATTTCCGGAGACTCTCGGTCTATTTCCTACAGTGAGGAGCGAGGGATTGCGAGCACAGAGGATAGCCATGGACTCTATTAGCTCCTCGCCAGTGCAACCCGCCTTCGAACGCGATAGTAAGTATTCAGGAAGCGGAGCATCGAGAGCCCTAGCCTTTAATATACAACCGTTCCAATCTATAAAATCAGAATTCATAATTTCCATAAAACATTTACCAAGGCCGTCACTCCACAACCTGATTTCGAAAGCTGAAATATTTCACATTGCTCCGCTTCAGAGCATTGAACCAACCCGATGAAAGGCATAGCAGCTGAAATCTAACGAGTCAAGCAAACGTGCCCAGAAATATAGTCGAATACCTCTGAATGCTAAAATTTAACAACTAGCGGTACGAGTATTATCATCCCAGCAGCTAAATTTTCTCGTAAATTTATTTCCACTGGACTGATTTCAAGATAAGTTAATGTTGGCTTTACCGATGTATTCGGGGGATTAGTAGAGTTACCTGCACATGACTTTGATTTGCATTTACAGAAGTAACTTTTACTAAGCGATTCCTGCTGGTATATCCGCCAGTGTTATAATCCCAGGAATCACTTAATAAAGTCCACTTCTGTAAATGCTAATCAGTGTATGGCTGGAGCTGTGCTGAGCTAAGTACGTGTCACATGTATACCGTATGCAGGAGTAAGTTTAGTGACATCGGTCAGTACTCATATTCTTTTAGTTCAAGGCATAGAATATCTCGGAATAAAAAGTCATTCATTTAAGTACTATTACATTAAACTTTACCATAAGAAGAGAGAATTCTCCTCGAAGAAAGAAATAAACAACCGCTATAGTTTCAGTCCTCTTACATTATCCTTGTGGCATCTTGCTGACATCGGATGGATGAGTTCTACCGAGTACATGATTCCCAATGCCCCTTACTCTGATGCAAATTACACTCTCAGCAATTTGCTAGCAAACTTTGCTTACCATTATTTCCCCCTCTATATCCTAACTTTATCCATACTATATACTAACTATATCCTCACTACATACTAACTACACTACAGGCACGCATGTCTGCGTGTATGCATGAGTGGTATGACAAACAGTGGCCTTGACCGTGCCATCGTACCTCTCCCCACTATACACGCAGAACACGAAGTTAATTATTGCCACTTGCTTCACGACAGCCTGTAGTGACTACCTGGCACAATCTTAAAGCATAAGAGGCAGCCCAGCTTCTCCACCCTAGTAAGCTTCCTCTACCTGGCGTGTGTTCGGGTCAACATCTTCCAACTTGACGCCCACATTTGCTTGCACTATGATAATATATATCATGTCATGTCATGTCATCAATCGTTCAATAAGCGATTCACAAGTTATTATTGAAATGGTAAAAGTTTCAATCAATGAAATACAACAGTTCAATGAATAGCTAATCCCACCTTGTCCAAGTGCGGAGTCCTTCTAACCCTGTAGATCTTGCTCCTCGTATCGAACGATGAAAGGGGACACGTAGCAAGCGATGAATGGTTTGTCAGCCTGCCCACAGACGGCGCAGCGCCAGATGGGTACCAATGCCTTGCGTTTATCTTGCTTGGCAGCTTCGACCTCTCGTAGCTGCTCTACAATTTGTTCCCGGACAGTAGCCTGGTCATCCTGCCATTTTTTAAGCAGATTTTGGGCGCTAGCATGGTCAATCCTCAACACAGTCGCTATCTCCACGGCAAGAGCTAGCATCTCGGCGCTGTTGAGATCCGAAGTACTTAGGCGGTCCACCGCCTCCTGCGAATTCAACTCTCGTGCATCTAGTAGAGACTGGAGGGTTATCAGAAAGCGGTCCACGGAAGATCCGCCATCTGCATCACCATCACCGCCTTCTTTATCCTCACTTTTGGCGGAGGCTAGCGCCGTGTTTACCGCAGTTGCAGGAGGGGGCGGGGCTATCATGCGCTGGTAAGCACTCTCGTACTGCAGTGGGGGCTGGGGAAGGTTTGCGGTCCCATTATGACCAGTGGAGATACCGTCAGGGTTCCCTGCAACTGGAGCTCTAACCATCATCATTGTCTCAAGGGCTGTCGTGAGATCGTCTTCCGTGACGCTCAAAGATACATCTGGCCCCAGCGCACATAAACGCTTTGCTGCAGCTTTGAAGACCCGCTTAGCAAGTGTCTCTACATCGCGACCATTCCCGAACTTTGGTATCTGCGTAAGCTGTTGTGCGGTGCGGTTGAGCGCTTCATTGGCAAGTGGATCCACAATCAAATTATTGGCCATGATTTTCAGGCGCAGCATTTGCTCTGTAGCACCAACAGAAAAGTTTTCGAAGTGCAGTTTCTCTGAGAAGCGGGAGCGCAGGCCAGGGTTCACAAGCAAGGTGTCATCAATCTCGCGCTCATAACCAGCCAGGATGACCACCAAGTTATTCTTCAGCTCCAACGAAGTGAGGCCCTGCACCAGCGCATCTACAGCCTCCTGCATGTAGGGACCTCCCTTGCTGGGGTTGAGCTGGTACGCCTCATCGATGAACAATACTTTCCCGCGGGCACTATGTAGCACTTCAGTGGCCTTCTTGGCAGCCTGGCCCACATACCCAGTCACTAGATCCGCAGCCTTGATCTCCACCACGTCATCCATAGGAAGTAGCCCCAGAGAGTGGAACATCTTCCCCATCTTGCGCGCGACGGTGGTCTTACCCGTGCCCGGGGCACCTACGAAAAGGTAGTTCCACTCACAGTTTTCTTTGGGGTCCTTGCCAGTGAGCCTGGAGAGCTCGATGGTGTCGCGGAACTCAGACAGCTTGGCAATGATTTTATCACAGCCCACCAGATCGGCAAATATATCTTCTTCTCTACCTTCGACAGGCAGTACACCACCCCGGCAGAAGTCTTCTTTGCATAGTACATCAGAGCTGCTCGCTCGCTGCTGCAGATTCATCTTCGCAATACCAAGCAGGTTCTCCACCGAGCCTGCGTTCCCGAAGGAAGGCATCGCGCGAGCTTTCGCCAGTTGCTTGATAGCAAAGGTAGCTGTGTCGAGATCCAGGGTCAAGCCAGCCTTGGCGCACTTCTTAAGCAAAATCTTGAGCAATGCCTCATCATCGTAGTCAGTGAACTCGAAGGCATTCTCGAGCTGAAAGCGGCGTGCCAGGCCTGGGTTGGCTGCCTTCATGAGTGCCTCCATGGGCACGCGGTAGCCCAGCAAGAGCACAGCGCGATCGTCGCCTGGCTTGCTCTGGACCTGCTCCACGATGGTGTCGATGACTGCGCTCTTGTATGGATCTTGCGACCCACTGCCACCCACTGAGTCAGTGGAAGGGTTGAGAGAATATGCTTCATCAATGACTAGCACGCAGCCCTCGGCCTGGGACAGGATTGTCCTAGTCTGCTGCTCAGAGGAACCAAGAACGCTACCAATGAAGTCCGAAGGGTTCTTCAGAATGACATCTCCTTTGGACAACAGACCCAGGTGTTGAAGTATTTTACCGTAGAGCTGCGCAACCGTTGTCTTTCCCGTGCCCGGATTACCTAGGAAAATGCGATTGAGGGAAATATCGCGGATAGGTTTCTCTGCATCCTCCATGTCAGAGTTGGTCACTGCCAGCTGGATAAGCTTGTGCACCTCACTCTTAACCTCCTGCAGCCCCTCCATCTGCTGCAGCTGAATCCACGCATCGCAGGCTTCAAGCTGGTCCTTGTCTGCTTTGGGCCCAAGTAGATCATCGCGGGTAAGCTCCATGATGTCAGGTCTATACCCCGCTCGACGCAGGGCAGTCAGCCGCTCGCTCTGGCGCCGACGAGAAATATCGAACAGAACACGAACAGCACGAGCATTTCCGAACCCTACAGTACCACGTCTGCGACCAATACGGCCAATCGCGACTCGCAACCACTTGGGATCGCTAGCATGAAATGGCGGAGAGTCGACCTTCTCTTGCTTAGGGACAGGAGCAGCAGTCCCGGGGAAATGCTTCTGGGACTTTGCGGGATCATCGCAATCAACCCAGGTATTCTCCACTCGAATAAAGATCCACTTGGTCTTCGTATCTCTGGAGACCACTGGATTTCGGTAGGTTCCTAAGTTGCTCGCTCCATAGCCAGTGATATTGCCATGATCATCCTCGAAGGTATAATTGGGTGCGTCCCAGCGCCACGTGTTGCCCCATTCATCATGCTCATCAGCTTTTTGGGGCCCATACGGGTCGTAGTATGCACTTCCGCTTCTGTACATAGGAAGTGCTCTGTTGGCTGGGGACTTCTTCGTGCCGGCACCTTTTCCAGAAGCAGTACCAGCAGCCGCAGCCTTATCAGATGTAGTAGAAACAGGTGGCGACACATCGGCTCCTGCTCGATTCAGGAGACCCTCCAATATGGATAGCAGCTCAGGGTCGGTGTAATCATCAAATGACATGGTGGAGGGAAACCGGGAGGGAAGGCCTGGGTTATGCTCGAATAGCTTATCCATGTTGTTTTTGTAGCCTGCAAATATTCACACGATTTTGCCATACTCCCCTTGAAGCTTCTCCGCGTGAGGAAGCAGAAAGTCCAGCACCTGACGGCCCACCTGTTCGGTCTGGGGATTGAGCTGATAGGCCTCGTCCACGAAAATGGCACCACCTCCTACTTCTTTCATCGACTCTAGAACAGACGTCAGCCCACGCACACCATCGGTTATGAGCTTCGAACCAGATGTTTCTTTCACTTCACTCTTCTCAGGTAAAATGCCAATCGCTCTCAAGAATGATGCGTAGAGGCGAGCAACTGTAGTCTTTCCAGTCCCAGGGTTGCCGTCGCAACGGATGTTATAGGAGGCTGATACAGAGGCTTTCTGTTCCTTGGCAATGACGAACTGCTCATACAGACCGACGATGTCACTTTTCACACGCTCGAGACCAGTCATCTTCAGGAGGGTATCCACCGATGCGGAAGGGGATGCCTTAGCTGCAGTCTTCCCATCACTAAGCTTCGCACCTGTCGTGGCGGCCGCTTGAAACTCCTCTTGGCATTTACTCCACCTATGCGCAGCACTGTTGGGCACCCTGGAAGCACGGATGCCGGGACCCTTGCCATTCACACCACTGGGTGTGGTTACTGTCGGCTGCAGCTGCCATGAAGCATGCGTATAAATGCAGCGCCCGTCCCAGTTGCAGAAATGGACCGTCAAGCTTGCTGCCGGACTCTAGGCGCAGCTCACGGTCAAGTGGCTCCAATTTATCCAGCAGCTGCTGAGAAGCGGGACGCTGATCAAGGCCGATATCAATGAGGCAAATCATCACTTCATGGATAGCCTTGTCAAACCTGGACAAGCAATTATTGGATGCCAATACGAGGCCTGTTGCGGCGAGCTGCTCGTGAAGTTTCAGCCATTCGTGCTTAGCAGCTAGCTGTATCCAAACACCAAGCTTCTTGTGGCCAATTTTAGAAAGAGAATCGGAATTGGAAATGGAGGGTTCTTCAGCTGCAGTGGGGCGCCAGGATCAATAGCAAAAGACATAACACAACCATGATATGCGATACCGTTCATTAATCCAAGAACAGAAGAAAAAGTAATTTACGCAAGTAACATGAGAAGAGCGATATCATCATCAGATCAAAACCTTTCACTCAGATACACATAAGCTTCATCAGATCAATGCCATATACAGATCCACATTAAGCATCATTAGATCAATAACACAAACAGTTACACATAAAGCATCATCAGATCAAAAACCGGTTGCACAAAACTTACTCGGGTAT
Organism: Eutreptiella sp. 'Long Island Sound 2002'; assembly: GCA_964036045.1. Lineage (NCBI taxonomy): Eukaryota > Euglenozoa > Euglenophyceae > Eutreptiales > Eutreptiaceae > Eutreptiella > Eutreptiella sp. 'Long Island Sound 2002'. The sequence goes on along the minus strand of CAXIWF010002074.1, from coordinate 26,131 downwards.
CAATATAAAGCATACCTGAATCGACATTCAAAGTGGAGGACGCGCCATTAGCGCCAGTGGTAGCAGCAAAAGTACCAGCAGAAGGTAAAGCATCAGCAGTAGCAGCAGAAGATCCGGCAACAGTGGTAGCAGCAGCACCAGCGGTAGCACCAGTAGTAGCACCATTAGTAGCACCAGCAGTCACCCCAGAACCAGCACGAGCACCAACAGAAGCAACACCAACACAAGCAGCAGTAGAACCAGCAGCACCGGTAGCTGCACCAGCAGTAGCAGTGCCAGCAGCGGTACCAGCACCAGCAGCAGTAGCACCGGTAGCTCGACCAGCAGTAGTAGTGCCAGCAGCAGTTGCACCAGTAGCAGAGCCTGGCGTCGTCGCAACAGCAGTAGTATTAGCGTGAACTGTAGCATCAGATGCACTATTAATAGCACTGTCTAAATCGGCCTGCTGGAACTTCTTGCAAAGACAATCAATCTCTTCCTGCCGCAGCTTCTGCTCGCGTCTGATACGAGCTAGGGTGTTAGTATGCTCCTGTTTATTCCTCTCATCCTCCAGTAGATGCAGCAGCTTCTGGGACTTCCGCAGCTCCTCGGCAAGTTCTTTCGCCCTCGCCTCTATCAGCGCCTGCTGCTCTTTCTGCCTGCGCTGCTCTTCGTGTGCGATTTTGACGCAGACCGGACAATCCGGGCGCTTTGGATCTGAGCACTTGCGGGCGACTTTATGGCCCTCCGTACAGGTATCGAACACCTTCGCAATGCATGGTGCTGCAGACGACTCGCAACACTTGCGGGTAACAGGGTGGCCAGCTGTGCACTTCTCCGGAACCATTTCAGTGCAGTCCATGCTCAGGTGAACATCAGCTTTCGTGGCTGGATCAATCTGCAGGTGGCACTGCTGCTTGCAGCGATGACCCATCGGGCAAGTTGGCAATGGAATTTTGCACGGCTCAGTGCAACCTCCGCAGGGAACGCACCGAGCAAACTTGTCAGGGGCATCAAGAAGCTCTCGTGGCGGCCGTTTGTGGGTATAACAGAGCGCTGGGAACCCGTCAAATACACTTCCCTGATCGCGCAAGTTCTGGAAGATCCCTGTCCACATATCCCGCCCCCGTGTATTCCTGCAGTTGCAGAGGGTATCTTCGCTTCCGAGTAGGACCATGCCGTCCCGAGCACGCGATAAAAGAACATTCACCCGCTCCGGCCCTGACACGAAGCCGATGTCTCCGTCAGAATTGCAGCGCACCAAGGATGCCACGATGATGCGAGCCTCTTCGCCCTGGAAGTTGTCCACAGTAGCCACTCGAATAGCAGGGGACCGAGATGGCTCCACTTCAGACGCACTGTCGTCACTGCTATCAGGACCACTCCCTTTTTTCTTATCGATACCACGGCCAGCACCGCCAGCACCGCCAGCGGGTACGTCAATGTCGAACTTGCGCAGATCACTGCGGTCTTGATCTTCGATATTGACCGCAACGTGGACATCCCTCAGAGCTTTCTGGATGAGCACGAGCTGGCCCAAGTAGGGCGTCAGAACCACGATATCTTCGGCTTTGTAGCGTTGCTGCAGGAAGTAGCGCACAATCTCACGCACCATATCTACCTCGTGGGGGTTGACTTTGGAGTTGGAGCCCAGAGCCAGGCGCTCTTCATCAGCGGCCTCAGACTGGGAGTGGTTAATAAATATGACATTTTGGGAGGCACCTCTGATGTGATCCCTCCCCTTGACGTTGTCATGATCCACAAGGTTGGGGTACGTGTTCAAGCGAATGAGACGGCTGATCGCAGGCCGCATACGATGCTGCACCTCGAGGGTCACCACTGGGAAGTCCGGCTGCAGAGCCATCCTCTCGAACAGACTGACGTCGAAATCAACCCCACGATTGGCCTCCTTGCGTAGCGTATAATGCTCCAGTTTCGGGCGCAGCTGCTTGTGGTCCCCTATCATGACCAGCTGCTTGACGGATGGGCCCAAACTGGTGATTACATTGGCCTCGAGGATCTCTGCTGCCTCCTCCACGATGACGACATCGGGCTTGATCTGTGCCAGCAGCTCACGTTGCTTGGCAGCTGAGGTGGTGGTGCACCCAAGCACTCGTGCTGCACGCGCAGGCTGGACCTTGGTCTCCGAACGCAGGAGCTCCTTTCGGCGAACAAAGTGCTGATATTCGCCCATTTCGCCCGACATATTTTCAATGATCGGCTGCTTGTACTCATCCTGCCACTCGGCGATCAATGCCCTGCGCGCAGGCTTATCCAGTGCCCAAATGTTCAAGCTACTGGGGGGAGCAATGCCAGGGATACGGCCTGGTTCGATCGACGAGCCTGCTGGTAAATTGGGACGACCCTTTCCCGCAAACCACTCAGACCAGAAGTAGGATCCATCGATAGCCTTCCCCTTCTTCCCCACTGTCTTCATGCCAGCCCCACTAGACGCAGAGGCCGCTTTCGGCGGGGCGGCTAGTGGTACGGATAGCTGCGCATATGCCGCTCGCTGATCTTCTGTGGCTAAATGGCGAGTGAGAAATTGTTCCACCGTTTGCCACGACTTCACACCCCAGTGTCTGCTCCTCTTTGATAGTTCATTTTTGAGGTGCTTAACCTGTTTCTCGCATTCTTTCATTCCTTTCATAATTATGGCGTAGTTTTGAGACTGCAGTCGGTTGAACATGGTTTCCGCCTGCTCCTCTAGAGTGCAACTCCTGAGGTCCTCGTGGATCTTAGGGGAGCGGCCAAGTCTACGGATGTCGCGGAGAGGCACACCGGCTTCGTGGTGTAGGGAAAGTAGGAAGTCATCAAGCGCGTGGTTCGTGTAGCACAAGCATAAGATGCGCAGTTGTGTCCCTGCCAGGTCAGCGGAATGCAGTAGCGCCCGCACTATCTGCACGCCTACGAAGGTCTTTCCTGTGCCAGGAGGGCCTTGGATGAGGCTGACGCGACGGCTCAGTGCAGACTCGACGGCGTGGAGCTGAGAAGGGTCCGCAGTCAACACTCTCCTGACTTGTTCCGGAATGGGCACAATGGGATTGAGTGGAAGGGGAAGTGCTTGCTCCACGATCTCTTCGCGAAAGGGTACGTCGTCCATGCTCCGCAGACACTCAAGCACAGGCTGGTAAGAGAACAGCGAGGCAGAAGCCTGAAAGACCTCGTCGGCTACCTGCTGCTCAGACCCGTGCACATGCCGTGCCTGCGCATGTCTCTTGCCCTCAGTGCTGTTACTCGAGGCGGAGGCGGCAGCATTCTCCCCGCCCTTGAAAGGAACGCTAAGCTGAGCAAGCATATCCCCTAACAACTGCTTGTCGTCAAAGGCAACACCAATTCTGAATAGGTCCTCTTCCTTAACAAGGAACTCTTCTTTCTTGCGGCGAACAACGCGCCCGATACTCACGACCTTACCCTTGGTCACGAAAACCAGCACAGAGTCCCGAGTCAACACCCGCTTACCAGCACCAATCTCGAAGAAATCCTTCTGCTCGTTGGCCTTCATATTTCGCATTCTTGTAAGCAGATGCAGAGGAGCTTTCACGGTCATCATCACGCACGATACACCGTCACACAGAACGTCCTCCACTCTGGGGGCTTTGAAGATCCGCGATTTCTTGCTATCTGGGGCCAAAAGCTGCTCCTTGATCTCCTTCCTCATTGGACAAAGCATATCCTCCCGCAGGAGCCGGAACTGACGGTTCAAAAGCAATGGCACCGTAGAAGCGACCGACTGAATTGGCACCGCACTGCGGCATTCGAGGTTACTGTTCAGCTCTTCGACCGTTGGCACAATGCGAATCTTCCTGTAATCAAACGGGAAGTCGTTGTCGTGCTGAGGCTCCAACGACTGGAGGTGCTCGACACAATTAACAGAAAAATTATGAGCACCTTCAGTTGTTGTAGATGCAAATGGAACTTCACTATAATGAGAAGTCTTCGCATATTCTGGTCTGATCAAACCTAATAGAGCACGGACGGCATCAGCCTCCGGGTCAGCAGCCAGTTTGTCCGTGAGAGATTGAGTTGGTGGAGAGTTCCGAAAATCGGCATCATCCTTACTGACAGCTACCAGGAACCAGGCAATACTAGAGCGATCATTTCTGTCAAAGGTGTCGAAATAATTTTCAATTGTGAGCAGCAGTCGAGGGATACCAGAAATACTAACGTAGCAAGAGAGAGCACTATCTTTTGCTAATCCAACATTAAATGGTTCCGACCCCAGAAATTTGAGAAACTGAACCACAATCTTGATGTCCTTGGAAGCTGACTCATTGACCGCTTTCTTCAGTTTACCTAATATTCCCGCGAAAATAACAACATCACATCCAAAAGTTGGTAAGATAACAATCAAAATGAATAGTCAAACAAATGCCTAGAACGATAGCCAACCGCAGCAGCACTAGCAATAAAAAAGAGTCTCAACCCCACCTTGATGCTGTTCCACAATAGTCAGTGACTCCAATGGATCGTCATGATTCATCAACTCTGACAAGTATTGAGCCCCACTCAGAAGATCCAATCTCGATTTTAACGAACAATTGCCACCGCTCCTTGCTGTTGACCTATTGCGCCGCATCAGTAATTCCGTGGAGAAAAAAATTGAACTCAAATAAAAATTGTAATTAGTTGATCAGATATTCTGATAGATTAGCTGAAAGATATTATAATAATGGCGAGGTAAATTTACTAATAATTTCGTACCTGTAACTTTACTAATAACTTTATTTAACTTCGTACCTGTAAATTTACAGGTACAGTACGAAGCTCTGGGAATCGCAGGACTCCTGTGGCAGCAGTCTCCGGGAACTCCGGGAGCTCAGAGACCACAAAAATTTTAGAATCCCAGGATCCCAGCTCCAGGAGCGTTGTGTCAAATCCAAGCCAGGCTGGAATCTGGGAATGCCAGCAGAACAGAGCATTGCCTTATTTTAGCGAAACATTCGACAGAATCAACACATGTTGAGGACATGACCAAACCTAAATCTGTGTCCGTGAAAGATAACTATGGCTCAGTCCCTCAACTGAGGGCAGCAGTTAAAGAAGTTCTGTGGAGTATGGTGGACATTGTACAGAAAGAAGCAATTTTAGCAGAGGAGGCGCTCGAGGAACAAGAAAGGATACAGATGCAGGTATCTTTGGAAGAAGAAATGGGAGTTCTTGCCGCTTTTTTGCCTCTACAGTTTATTTCCGCCTCGGGACAGAAACGGAAGCGAGGATCCACCGAGCTAACCACCAATGCACCAACAGAAGACGCGCAAACTGGTAAAAATAACAACAAGGCCAAGCCTTCTATTGCTTCCAAGAAAGGATTAATAGTCGAAGAGAATATTCTGAAATATTTCGAAGTGCATGGTTCGGAGAACTATACATTGGTGAAGGTTCTGGGTGTTAGTCCTCAGTCATTACCTGCTGGTTCAAAGGCAGTCATCAGGATACTTTCCTCCATGACTACTCTACATGCAGATAGGGCCACTCAGTTGCGCCCTTTACTAACCAAATCTGAGCGTAAAGCTGCAAAAAGAAGTGTTGTAGAGGACGAGGCCTTTTGTCTGCGGCATGGCGCACCCGCAGAGGTGCACCTCAAGTATTGGAACCAGCGCTACCGCCTGCTGTCTAAGTTTGACCAGGGCATCTTGCTGGATGCAGAAAGCTGGTATTCCATCACACCTGAATCTATTGCTCGCTATCTGACGAAGAGATGCATGAACATGGCACGCTCAAAGGGTTTTGAAATAAGATCTGTCATTGACTGCTTTAGCGGGTGTGGTGGAAATACCATACCCTTCGCAGCGGCCGGAATTTTTGTTCTTTCCCTCGACAATGACCTGGTTAAGCTGCAGTATCTACGGTAAGACTGAGTTAGTGTGTGTGAAGGTGGTGTAAGATATGTGAGAAGGGTGGGGGTGGAGGATGTGATTCATCTTCATACGCGTACGAATATTCAATGGGGATCCAACATGCAGCACGTTTGTCCTTATACATGTAGCAGCGCACTTGCGTACTATTCACAAAACACATCACTTTCATGTAATCACTGTTTCTTCCCCCGTGACGAACTATTCACAAAACACATCACTTTCATATTGTCACTGTTTCTTCCCCCGTGACGAACTATTCACAAAACACATAACTTTCATATTGTCACTGTTTCTTCCCCCGTGACGAACTATTTACAAAACACATCACTTTCATATTGTCACTGTTTCTTCCCCCGTGACGACTTATTCACAAAACACATCACTTTCATATTGTCACTGTTTCTTCCCTCGTGACGAATGTACATTCACGTTTACACAGAGAGAATGCCAGAATATATGGCGTGCTGGATAAGGTGGAGCCAGTGCAGGCTGAGGTATACCACTTTTTGTCTTCTCAGTTGACTGCTTCCCAGCGAGAGCAGTTGGAGCATGCATACAATAGTTACGGGCAAATTGAACAGGAAACGAAGGCCAACAGTGGCGATGGGAGTCATGCGGGTGGGAGGAGTGATGCTGGAGGATGTGGAATAGTTGACGCTGGAGTTGGCGGTGATAGTGGAGAAAATGCTGGTTGTAGCGATGAGGATAGCGATGAAAGTGACGGTGATAGTGACGGTGATAGTGATGGAGATAGTGACGGTGATGGTGATAGAAGACAACTGCGAAAGGATGGAAATGAGAGGCAGAATGAAAAAGAGGCTAAGGACAGGGAAAAAGGAAAGAAGGAAAAGCCAAATACAGATACGACTAGCGGTTATGTGGAAGCAGGGGAGAATGCTGCCTTGTCCTACGAGAGAGAAGAAAATTGTCAGGAAAATTCCTCTCCGAGCTGCGATGTACCTATGCATTCCTGCAGTACCAAAGGTACTCCCATCACCAAAACCACTTCTGCTGGCATTGCTGCGGGGACATGTCGCACCATCAGTAGTTCTAGCTCCAGCAACATCAACACACGGAGTGGCAGTGGCCATGCCTCCTTCTCACCTGATCTGATCGTCTTGTCTCCGCCGTGGGGTGGACCCGACTATGTGAATGCTGAAGAGTACTACTTGGACAGCATGTTGACCTGCGGATGTGGGTACCGATTAGTTATGCTGGCAGCCATGGTTTGCCCCAATATTTTGTTCCTGCTGCCCAAGAATGCGTCCGACCAACAGATTCAGGAAATAGCTGGAATGATCCAGCAGCCTTACCAAATTGAGTATATTAGCCTCAATTACAGCGCCAAACTCAAAGCGGTATATTTCGGGCCGATAGCAAAGAAACTCAGTAAAAACTTACGGCGTGTCAATACCAAGCATGTGTACGATGGGTGATTCCATTGATTCGATAAACTCCGTTGAATGCCACTTTTGCGGCTCTGATTAGATAAATAATCTTACAGTAGACATAATCTATATCGCTACCAAGTGTAAGCACTATAATGTGGTTATAGTTTAACCTTTAATTTATTGTGGATAAATGATAAACAGTAATTTCCCCAACCTTCATAAGCTTCATCAGTCTAGCTTATGTCTACAATCTGTCAGGCACCAACAATATATATTACGAAGGAAGGAAAAACATTAATCACAAACTACCTTCATGGCTATTCGTTAGTGGCTTTGCGTATACACAGACAGACCAAGCTTCCGACGATGAAGAGTTGAAGAATGGAATAGCAAATTTTGGATAGGACTCCTTTTCCTCCAACTCTAGCAGAAATACAAAGCTTGGGGGTCATAAATTTTGTGGGGGAAATCACCCTTAAGCTGGGGATGCATTTTATAAATTTTGTTGCACAGAGATTCGCGAATATGAGAGATTTTTACAATCAACACAATAGACTGTGATGGGAGAGGTTGGGTGGTATAATAATGTGCTGTTGCGCATCGGGTCCACACTGCTATGCTATACATATGACCAACAATCGTATCGGTTTGGTCATACGTATAACACAGCACTGTGGACCCGACGCGCAACAGCATGTATCGCTGCAACACATGGGAGAAGGCACTTCATAGTGGCCTACACTGCTCCGACTGCACGCCGTGCACCTCATCAGTCTAGCTTATGTGTGAAATGGAGGAGATGAACTTTAGCCTACGATAACCTTGGGTAACTTTAGAGTCAGTGACAGTGTGTCAGGACGGCTGATCAAATTGCGGAGCGACCAATTGACTGCACAATGTCACTGACCCAAGAGTAACGTAGGCTAAAGTTACTCGTCAATTCCAGAATTTACCTCCCCGTCTCCTGAATTAAACTTCTGAAAAAAGTTGAATTCTGGAATTCCACAGCAAATAATTCAAGAAGCCTTCAACCACCAATTTTTGATCTTTTAATAGACGTGATGTATCTATAATTATATTAAAATACGTATATTATAAACTCTGGTTGAACGGGTGTTCGTGGTGTTTTGATCATAATTTTTCCGATACTGTAACGTAAAGCTGGATTTTTCTTAAAATCCCATTTCCCAACCCGAAAACACTGAAAACTAACACCACTGCTGTTGCTATATGTTAATTCAGTACGTACTGCTGTGCCGATGAATGAATGGTCATGACACAAAATACTGTAACTAACGTTAAAGAAGTGCTCACGATTTCCTTAAGCAATCTAGCTTAACTCTACTACTCACGGGTATTTTTATGATGGCTACTGAGGTTCGTCAGCACGGTGTGAAAGGGATTTATCATGGTGGAGAATGGCTCCCGATAGAAGAATGCGCTCAGCATGTTTCTCAACTTAAAGGTGCAGAAGAATGCAATAAAAACTGCTCGACATGCCCACGATCGAGGAGTCGCAGATCTGCTGCCAAGAGAGATGGTTCTTATGATGTTGTAGTCATTGGTGCAGGATGCATTGGATCTGCTATTGCTCGTGAATTGAGCAAAACGACCTGCTCCGTCTTGTTGCTCGAGTCTGCAGATGATGTCACTCAAGGGGCTACCAAAGGGAATAGTGGCATCGTCCATGCTGGATTTGACGATAAGCCAGGAACTACCAGAGCAAAGTTTTGCTGGCCTGGAAATCAGATGTTCCCTAAGCTCGACGAGGAGTTGCACTTTGGCTATCAGAAGAATGGCTCCCTGGTGCTGGCTCGAGGGTCGGAGGAAGAAAAGGTCTTAGAAGAATTGATGGAAAGAGGACGTAAGAACGGCGTGAAGCGTCTTAAGATTTTAAAGAGAGATGAAGTATTAGCCGTAGAGCCACATGTTGCTCCGGATGTAACTGCTGCTCTACTCTCGCCCGACGCGGGCAATCTCATTCCCTACGAGTACGCTATCGCGCTAGCTGAAAATGCGGTGGACAATGGCGTAGAGCTTAGAATTAGGTAAAAGTTTGACCTCATTCTTTTGGTCTCTGCTGTATTTTGTGGTGGATAAGATGGTCTATGGAGCTTGATTCAAGTCTCATGATGATAATTAATCTTCTCTTGTTGATGCTATCTTCAAATGATGGCGCGGGATGCTTAATTGACCCTGTCGACACCCCAGGCGCGAAGTGACTGCAATTGAGGCCCAAGACTCCGAGGAGGGCTTCACTTTGAAAGTCCGTCATTGGGAGCCAGCCAACTACGTTAAGTCTGTTCTGCATAAGCAGCATAACGGGGGAAAAAATGCCTCGGGCAAGAAGGGCAGTGGCAGTGGTACCTCTGTACTATTCACCGCCGCGACCATTGGGTTGGCGTCTGGCCTTTCCCTCGGCAAAGCTGTCGCCCCACCACTCAAAGCCTACCTACCACACACGCCTGCGGAGTACCGTTTCATTGTAGGGTATTTGGTGGAGAATCCTGGAGTACTTTATGTAATATGCATGCTGCTCTGCGCCACTCTTGCCTTCCAGCTTAATATCGGCGCAGCCAAGTCGGCTGCTGACAGCGGCGGCGGCAAGGAAGATGATGCAGTTAGCAGCAGTATGGAGATCCCACCTGTAGGTGATGGCGGTCGTGCGATCACTGTGGATGAGATGAAAATAGGTGGCAGCGGCTCTTCCTCTGTAATGCATGGCGAGACTGTGGAGACTGAGACTGTGCGCACCAGATACGTCGTCAACGCCGCCGGATGCTATTCGGTAAGCAAACTAGCAAACTATCATATGATAGGGTATTCAAAGCTGCAATAACGACTCATTTAGTCCTCGAATATTGCATGAAATACGGAAATTATATGAGTCGACTTTCACCAGTCAATTCTAACTTTTGAATTACTTCGAAGGAATAAATTCTATATAATCTCTCCCTTCTTTTCTGTCCGCTTACACGCGTAACATAGGATAAAGTGGCTGCTATGATCGGAGACGAATCTTTTAAGATTAAACCACGCATTGGCGACTATATTCTGCTGAACAGAAACCAGGGCCACTTTGCGAAGCACACGCTCTTTCCTTGCCCTCATCCTGTTCTCGGCAAAGGTATGTGATTTTATCTTCTTGCTAATTGCGACGCAGCACAGTCCTTAATCGCATATATCAAATATTTTTCTATGTATGTATGTATGTATGTATGTATGTATGTATGTATGTATGTATGTATGTATGTATGTATGTATGTATGTATGTATGTATGTATGTATGTATGTATTAATGTATGTATGTATGTATGATTGTCTCCATACTTGCTAAACGCGCTTTATCGGCTATTTATGCACTGCACATATGCTGTGCTGCAACCCTGTCAACATCACCCACTCATACACGTGATCCTTATTTATGCACTGCACATATGCTGTGCTGCAACTCTGTCAACATCACCCACTCATACACGTGATCCTTATTTATGCACTGCACATATGCTGTGCTGCAACCCTGTCAACATCACCCACTCATACACGTGATCCTTATTTATGCACTGCACATATGCTGTGCTGCAACTCTGTCAACATCACCCACTCATACACGTGATCCTTATTTATGCACTGCACATATGCTGTGCTGCAACTCTGTCAACATCACCCACTCATACACGTGATCCTTATTTATGCACTGCACATATGCTGTGCTGCAACTCTGTCAACATCACCCACTCATACACGTGATCCTTATTTATGCACTGCACATATGCTGTGCTGCAACCCTGTCAACATCACCCACTCAAACACGTGATCCTTCTTTATGCACTGCACATATGCTGTGCTGCAACTCTGTCAACATCACCCACTCATACACGTGATCCTTATTTATGCACTGCACATATGCTGTGCTGCAACTCTGTCAACATCACCCACTCATACACGTGATCCTTATTTATGCACTGCACATATGCTGTGCTGCAACCCTGTCAACATCACCCACTCATACACGTGATCCTTATTTATGCACTGCACATATGCTGTGCTGCAACTCTGTCAACATCACCCACTCATACACGTGATCCTTATTTATGCACTGCACATATGCTGTGCTGCAACTCTGTCAACATCACCCACTCATACACGTGATCCTTATTTATGCACTGCACATATGCTGTGCTGCAACCCTGTCAACATCACCCACTCAAACACGTGATCCTTATTTATGCACTGCACATATGCTGTGCTGCAACTCTGTCAACATCACCCACTCATACACGTGATCCTTATTTATGCACTGCACATATGCTGTGCTGCAACTCTGTCAACATCACCCACTCATACACGTGATCCTTATTTATGCACTGCACATATGCTGTGCTGCAACCCTGTCAACATCACCAACTCAAACACGTGATCCTTCTTTATGCACTGCACATATGCTGTGCTGCAACTCTGTCAACATCACCCACTCATACACGTGATCCTTATTTATGCACTGCACATATGCTGTGCTGCAACTCTGTCAACATCACCCACTCATACACGTGATCCTTATTTATGCACTGCACATATGCTGTGCTGCAACCCTGTCAACATCACCCACTCATACACGTGATCCTTATTTATGCACTGCACATATGCTGTGCTGCAACTCTGTCAACATCACCCACTCATACACGTGATCCTTATTTATGCACTGCACATATGCTGTGCTGCAACCCTGTCAACATCACCCACTCATACACGTGATCCTTATTTATGCACTGCACATATGCTGTGCTGCAACCCTGTCAACATCACCCACTCAAACACGTGATCCTTATTTATGCACTGCACATATGCTGTGCTGCAACTCTGTCAACATCACCCACTCATACACGTGATCCTTATTTATGCACTGCACATATGCTGTGCTGCAACTCTGTCAACATCACCCACTCATACACGTGATCCTTATTTATGCACTGCACATATGCTGTGCTGCAACCCTGTCAACATCACCCACTCATACACGTGATCCTTATTTATGCACTGCACATATGCTGTGCTGCAACTCTGTCAACATCACCCACTCATACACGTGATCCTTATTTATGCACTGCACATATGCTGTGCTGCAACCCTGTCAACATCACCCACTCATACACGTGATCCTTATTTATGCACTGCACATATGCTGTGCTGCAACCCTGTCAACATCACCCACTCATACACGTGATCCTTATTTATGCACTGCACATATGCTGTGCTGCAACTCTGTCAACATCACCCACTCATACACGTGATCCTTATTTATGCACTGCACATATGCTGTGCTGCAACTCTGTCAACATCACCCACTCATACACGTGATCCTTATTTATGCACTGCACATATGCTGTGCTGCAACCCTGTCAACATCACCCACTCATACACGTGATCCTTATTTATGCACTGCACATATGCTGTGCTGCAACTCTGTCAACATCACCCACTCATACACGTGATCCTTATTTATGCACTGCACATATGCTGTGCTGCAACCCTGTCAACATCACCCACTCATACACGTGATCCTTATTTATGCACTGCACATATGCTGTGCTGCAACTCTGTCAACATCACCCACTCATACACGTGATCCTTATTTATGCACTGCACATATGCTGTGCTGCAACTCTGTCAACATCACCCACTCATACACGTGATCCTTATTTATGCACTGCACATATGCTGTGCTGCAACCCTGTCAACATCACCCACTCATACACGTGATCCTTATTTATGCACTGCACATATGCTGTGCTGCAACCCTGTCAACATCACCCACTCAAACACGTGATCCTTCTTTATGCACTGCACATATGCTGTGCTGCAACTCTGTCAACATCACCCACTCATACACGTGATCCTTATTTATGCACTGCACATATGCTGTGCTGCAACTCTGTCAACATCACCCACTCATACACGTGATCCTTATTTATGCACTGCACATATGCTGTGCTGCAACCCTGTCAACATCACCCACTCATACACGTGATCCTTATTTATGCACTGCACATATGCTGTGCTGCAACTCTGTCAACATCACCCACTCATACACGTGATCCTTATTTATGCACTGCACATATGCTGTGCTGCAACTCTGTCAACATCACCCACTCATACACGTGATCCTTATTTATGCACTGCACATATGCTGTGCTGCAACCCTGTCAACATCACCCACTCATACACGTGATCCTTATTTATGCACTGCACATATGCTGTGCTGCAACCCTGTCAACATCACCCACTCATACACGTGATCCTTATTTATGCACTGCACATATGCTGTGCTGCAACTCTGTCAACATCACCCACTCATACACGTGATCCTTATTTATGCACTGCACATATGCTGTGCTGCAACCCTGTCAACATCACCCACTCATACACGTGATCCTTATTTATGCACTGCACATATGCTGTGCTGCAACCCTGTCAACATCACCCACTCATACACGTGATCCTTATTTATGCACTGCACATATGCTGTGCTGCAACTCTGTCAACATCACCCACTCATACACGTGATCCTTATTTATGCACTGCACATATGCTGTGCTGCAACCCTGTCAACATCACCCACTCATACACGTGATCCTTATTTATGCACTGCACATATGCTGTGCTGCAACCCTGTCAACATCACCCACTCATACACGTGATCCTTATTTATGCACTGCACATATGCTGTGCTGCAACTCTGTCAACATCACCCACTCATACACGTGATCCTTATTTATGCACTGCACATATGCTGTGCTGCAACCCTGTCAACATCACCCACTCATACACGTGATCCTTATTTATGCACTGCACATATGCTGTGCTGCAACCCTGTCAACATCACCCACTCATACACGTGATCCTTATTTATGCACTGCACATATGCTGTGCTGCAACCCTGTCAACATCACCCACTCATACACGTTGATCCTTATTTTATGCACTGCACATATGCTGTGCTGCAACTCTGTCAACATCACCCACTCATACACGTGATCCTTATTTATGCACTGCACATATGCTGTGCTGCAACCCTGTCAACATCACCCACTCAAACACGTGATCCTTATTTATGCACTGCACATATGCTGTGCTGCAACCCTGTCAACATCACCCACTCATACACGTGATCCTTCTTTATGCACTGCACATATTGTGCTGCAACCCTGTCAACATCACCCACTCAAACACGTGATCCTTATTTATGCACTGCACATATGCTGTGCTGCAACTCTGTCAACATCACCCACTCATACACGTGATCCTTATTTATGCACTGCACATATGCTGTGCTGCAACCCTGTCAACATCACCCACTCATACACGTGATCCTTATTTATGCACTGCACATATGCTGTGCTGCAACCCTGTCAACATCACCCACTCATACACGTGATCCTTCTTCCTCATTTCCCTCTTTCCGATTTTATACGTCTCTCATCACGATCTCCCGCACCACCAAACCGCAGGCGTTCTGGTTCAAACTACCTTGTGGGGTAACCTCATCTTAGGCCCTACAGCCCGAGACATGCACCTACCGGAGGTGGCGAACCAGACACCGTCTGAAATCATGCACTACATCCTGAGTAAATGTCGCCAGCTGGTGCCAGCTTTCGACCCCGCTGAGGTTATCCACTCCTTCAGCGGAGCGCGTGCGAAGAACTCCACTGGTGACTGGATCATCCGCCCCTCCGAAATCCACCCCAAATTCATCCACGCAGCTGGTATTGACTCTCCCGGTCTTGCTGGCAGCCCCGCTATTGCAGTGGAGATTGTTCGGTTGCTCGGAGTGGCGGGGCTTGAACTGAAGCCCAATGCCGAGTTCAACCCGTACCGCGCTCCCATTATCGTGCCTAAGGACGGCTGGAAAGGCATACGCGCTGGGCCCGTGGGGAAGGTCACCGACCCTAAGCAGAACGTGGTGTGCAAGTGTGAGAAGGTTACCGAAGCGGAGGTGGTCACTGCCCTGCACCGCGCACTGCCCATCGACTCCACGCAGGCTATCCGCAAGCGCACGCGCGCCGGGATGGGCCATTGTCAGGCGGCGGCAGACAACTACAACTGCGAGTGTCGCGTGGCTGAAATCATAGCGCGCGAGACGGGGCTGCCAGCGGAGGCAGTGGGTCGGCGCCCGTGGCCGGCTACTTCCTCGCTGGAGCGCCGGTGGCTCAGTGATGAGGAGAAGCAGAGCATTGCGAAGCTGGCAGAGGCATAGATGCAATGAGGGCCGTGGGGAGGGAGGTACAGGGGGATAGACTGACAGAGAGGAGATGGTGGTGGTAGTGGGGTGGGGTGGGGGGTTGGAAGTTGAATTTACTTCATAGATATTCTAAATTTACAACTCCCACTAAGGTACCACACGGTGCCCGTCAGTCTAATTCTGTGAAGGCTAAGGCTCATGCGCACTGTGCAGGATACTTCCGGGTTTTATCCCCCATGTAGTAGACTCTTAGACGGACAGGTGTGCTATCCTAGTTTGCCTTATTATTAGTATACCAATGGTACTCTATTATATCAGATATAATGAGTGAGTCAGTAATTATTATGGGCTTGCCCGATAATGACTGCTGGTATCTCTAAAAGTTTATACACAGAGATACTTGTATGGCTGTTCCAGGAATTAGACCCGGTGGCTTTTAAATAAACTTTGCTCAATTCAGCTGAAAAGTTTAGTTAGCTGGGTCATAAATTTAAACATGAGTAGCACGGTGAAATATTGGCAAACCTGTGAGAAGGAATTTGCAAGTCCGAGTGGTGGCCCAGGATCATAACTTTATAATAATTATTAGTAATAATGATTATTGATTGTGATACTCGTAGCAGGTGGGATCATACCCAAACCGTTTCAAATTAGTTCTGATAGAAAAGAGCAATATCAAAATGGAGCGAGTGACCGCGTTAGCAGGCCGAGTGAATAGAACGTGTATGCTCTATTAGTAAATTTACGTGGTTTTAACGATGGAGGTGACAAGTGATAGAAGATGCTTAGACTTATACGAAATATACGGGTGTCGGGGTGGTGGTCGTGTCGTCTTATGTATAGTGCGTTATCTTGAGATTGGATAGCTTCGATTTGCTACCATCAGTGTCACTGTTGCCCGTGCACTGATCGTACACACCAACTTTAAAATGCATACCGTAATGCGCTCCTTTCCAAAACGAGTAGTCAATTTTCGGTAAGGTTACTTTGTTGGATGAAATGAATACATCATAGTCATCAACGGTCATCTCTATAATGATTTCTTCGTCGAGATCAAAATGGCCCAAATCGTTGCTAACATTGTCACAGTGCTCATTCCGCGTATGTGCTGTAACGTGACTCCCATCGTACGTGAGCTCCACCACGATCAAGCAGCTTGCACCAATAATTGGATGATCTCTATGCAGCGATTCATATCGCCCTTCTGAGATCCAGTAGTGCGGCTGAGTCGTATTCCACGTCGGGGGAACTTCAAAAGCCTCGTCAAAATCATCCCCTTTAATTTGACCAATGCACACATCACTGCAAGAGTTTATTTGCTTTACTTGCTGCGTGAATTTCATAGTATGTTTTCCAGAAAATGTAAACAAGCTGTTTTCCTCAGTTAATTCGGTGCGCGGACCAGCACCATTGCCTGAAACAACGCCATTGATTGGAGCCCAAATTACAACTTTGCTGGTATCCCACTCATCAGTGTACATGTACTCGGAAGAATACGTATCGAGTTCAGGGTGCTTAATCTGTGTCATACCACCATGTCCGTCATCGAGTGGGGTTTGTAAAGCATCAAAGGGCGACAAATCAAGAACTTCACCAGGAGGAGGCACCTTTGCACAAGCATTCTGCAAGAGTGCAGCCCCTGCCAAGACCCGAAGAAAAAGAAATTCCCCAATCTTCATTGTATGAATGATTATTATAGGCTTGCCAGATAATGACTGCTGGTATTATTATAGCCATTTTGCTAAACAGTTACTAACTTACAGTAACTTATAGTGACATTTATTTATTGATTGATCATCAATTCAGCTGTGCAGGAATAGCCCACGATCCCCTTTTCTGGTCGTTAAACCTATGCCCAATGTTTTGCAAAATGGCAATAATAATTGTTATTACAATTAGCCTTTAAATTATATAATAAATATTATTTAAAGACGTTCAATCGTCTGAAAATTAAATATTAAACCCTTTTTTAAAATCTTTTGCGCGAAATGACTCCGGTGACGAATACCAGGAATACACGTAACTTACTCCAGTGCTGTAAGTTACAGTTAGTTTATACCCGTTTCGCTCGTTTATATTAGGAAACGAGTAGTTTACGTGCCGGTATAGCTCAGGTAATCAGACTGCTGAGAACTGAAGAGAATCTGCCTTCAAATAGCGATAGATAAAGCTGCCTCAAAGCACCCTTTCCAACCTTACTGAGGTTCCTCTGGCACTAATATTTGTTTCCCGCATTGTGCATTCCCAATGGAGTTTAACTTGAGAGAGGAGGACGTTTGCAAGTTAGTTCTGGTGAGTAAATTAGGGGATTTTTTTTAGCCTAACACACAACCTCTGTATATCCATCCCATTTATGCTTGCTAAGTGTGTTTTGCCGCGACACTGAATATGGATTTGCCCTAAACCATTTTTCTCCATAACTTTCTGCAACTTTCGTTAATTCTGATACAGGGTTACTTGAAGCAGAAAGGAAGCTATGAAGCACTTTGTGCTTTTGCTTTAGAGACCAATCTCGCCAATGGTACTCTAAGTGACGAGCTGCTCTTCTTGCAGCGACTGGTACTTCAGGGCCGGTATGTCCACTTATTCTCTATTGACAACACGAAAGTTTGTTAAATTTGATCAGCACATCTCATCAATGGTTTTCTCAAATTAATACAGGTGGGACGATGTTTCGAACTACCTGGAACCCTTTAAAGAACAGTTCCCTCACTTATCGAATAAGGTGAACAAGAATCCTCTTCATAGTGTACAGAAGCTTCAATGCAAACGGGTTTCGACCGAGACCCTCGTGAATAAACGGAGTGTTCACCATATTTGCATGTTATCGATACTCGGAGTTTCATGCACTGGTTTGATTTCTTCTCGTCTATTTCCTGATTTTTTTTACTTTTCCACGTGCCTGTCAAACCCTAAACTGACTGACTGATGTATTACGGACTGACGGATGCAGTTGGACTTCTGTGTGAAAAAGCAAAAGTTCTTGGAAATGCTTAGCTGGCAGGGAGGTGGTGGCCAAAGGTTTGCATTTCCTCCGTGGAAGCCATCTATCTCCACTGGTGACAAAAGCGGATCCGAAGAGGATGAAATATTCGGAAACACTGACCTGGAGACTATGTTGGCGTTCCTTAACACCATCAAGGGTCTGTGCTCCATACCGGTACGTACACAACTAACTTTTTTCGAACCAGCCCAATGCTATACTTGAGGCGATAGATTTTACAAAATGCTGTGTGAAATAGGCGAAGCCTTGATTTAACGTAAGTATTCTATCTTTTTCACATGCTGGTCATTTTTCCTTGCTAATCCTGCGGTATGCACAGGAGTTCAACTCTCTGTGCATGTTCCTCACTCTTGAGAAGCTGGATGACCACCCAGAGTACGGCACCTGGACTGTCTCGGAGGGCCGTTACTCTTGCTTCACTCAGCTGCGAAACCTGCTGTGGGAGATCGCCCCTGGGAAAAACCTGCCCGAGCCGACTGTGCCCCCCGCAGGCCCCACCAGTCCCCAGTCTCTGTCCCAGAACGGGCTGATGCGCATGCTGGCGATGGGGCTGTCCTACCAACATGCAGTCTCTACGCGTAAGAGTTTTGTGGCGCGAAATGAGCCGCAACCCGCCCAACTGCACGCGGAGACTGGGCTCATAGTGCCCAACGGCGAACTGCCCAGCAAGCTAGAAGATCTCGACTCTTCCCCGCGGCTGGTGATGACCAGACCCGTGGTGATCCGTACTTGCTTCGAGATGCTGCCCCCCGCAGGAATGCAGCAGCGCACCAGTGCCAGTCCACTGGCAGCACCCAAGGAGCCATCGCCAGACCGCCGGCGTAGCACCAGCAACGGTCGTGGCGGCCGAGCTGCCCGGGACGATGCTGGACCAGGGACCCCGGGAACCCCAGGAACCCGGGACTCCAGTGCGGAGATGAAGAACGGCAGTCGCCACCCCAATGCTGCAGCAGGTATCGACGCACGCACGTCATCGTCCCGGTCGCTTTCCCGCACCCCTTCCCGCACCCCCTCTCCGCCCAAGCGCTCAGTCAGCCTGGCCGCTTCCGCTGCGGGTGAAAATCGCACCGCGTCACCTCCACCCGGCGCGGCTGTCAGTCGGGCGACTTACAAAGAGTGCAGAATGAACAGCGGCAAGTTTGCCTCCACGTCTACTTCGACTGGTGCTGGTGCAGGAGGCAGCTTATCTCGTAGCAAGAGCCCACCGCTCTCCCGCACTGCTGCCTCCCCGCCAGACCGCTCTGCCCTGCGCTCCTCTCGGACTGGCTCTCCTCTCAAGCCCAGAGCGCAGTCACCAACGCAATCACAGTTGCCGTCGCAGCAGCCCCAGCAGGAGCAGGAGCAGGAGCAGCAACTGCCGCAACCGCCCCGCGATGCCTCTCCACCGCAGCGGCGCCCTGTGTCAGCGGAGTCCCAGCTTTTCCCCGTGGCGCCAGCAGAGGTTGCCTCCGCCGCCACTGAGCGCTCCGTATCCGCTCCCACCGGCGCCAAGCGTCACTCTGACTCGCAGCATAAGCAGTCGCCACTGCAGCAGCAGCATCAGGATCAGGAGGAGGAGCAGGAGAAGGAAGAGCAGAACGATGAGAGCCGCAACCCACCGCAAGGGCCCGGAGCAGTATCTTGGGTGGTAGGCGACGAGGAAGGCGCGGCTGCGACTGCTGCCTTGAAGCCCATGCCTGCTGCCTTACGGCGCAAAATGGAGGAGGACAAGCTACGGCTGGAAGAGCAGCAGCGCTTGGACGAAGCAGCAGCCGCCGCTGAAGCTGCCGCCAACGCCGGGGGTGGTTCGGGGGGCAAGGGACCCCCCCGCCGCAAGGGGAAAGTCCCGACTGGCAAGGGAGTCACTATCGAAGTGCTGGAGCCTGCTGGCGGTCGTCCCAGTGGTGGGAAGGCAGGCGGTAATGCGAACCCAGGGTACCAGCCTCCTGCCTCGCCCAGCACCACCCTCACCAGTCTGTCGCCCAGCCCCGGCAAAAGTAAATCCTTTCGAGGCTTTGCCAGCGGTGGCAGCCCTGCCGGTGGCATTTCTCGCACCAGCTCTGTGAACAGCATTGGTAGTCTGGGCTCCAGCAGCAAGAAGCTGCGCCGCAGTACGAGTGGGGACCGCATTTCACAGCTGGCCAAGCCGCAGGTGCGCTCCGATGGCACCTCCTCCCCTGTGGTGGACTACAAACCCGTGCAGATCTTGCGCCGACGCTCCTACGTCAACGGATCTCCTGACAATAATAACAGCTCTAGAGCTGGAGGGGATTCTACCCCAGGCAGCAGTGCTCCTAACTCCCCTAGACCTCCTTCACGCTCGAAGAGTTTCATCGACACGAGCAGCGAGTTCTTCACTAAGCATGCGGGGGAGGGGAAGGAAACAGCCTTCCCCTGCGCCAAGATTGACCGAACGCTGTCTGCAGAGATCAATGGTATGATGGGCGGCGGCGCGGCAGGATCGGACTCTCCGCGCAATACTCAGGATGGCGACTCGCTGCGCCCCCCGCTGGGCACTCCGCAGGGTAGTGTTGACCGTGGAGGGCCGGTGGTGGAATACGAGCGCCATGAGCTGTACACAGACACCTGCCCTTTGCGAACGGTGGCGTCCTTGGATGTGGGGTTCAACCGCAAGGTCAGCCTTGCTATCGGCAGCAACGCAAAGTCCGTCTATTCAATCTCATACACGCGTGACTTAATGCAGCAGCCTGGTGTCGGTTTTGGCGGCGGCATTGAAGACGGGAGGGGAGGTATCCTACTGGAGCGTGGCGGCGACGACAACAGCAGCATGCTTAGCGCCTTTACTTCACAACCGCCCGTGGTGCGCACCGAGCGAGAGCTGAACAATATCCACAAGGGCAGCGTCTACACCATGGACTACCACCCGACCTTGCGCCTGCTTGTCACCGGCTCCAACGACAAGACGCTGCGCCTGTCGCGTCCGAGCTCGGGCGAAGTCAGCGAGGCTCTGAAGGGGCACACGGGCACCATCCGCGTGGCGCGCTTCTTGCTGGCAGATAACGCCGCGGGCAGTGATGGAGAGACGGCCTACCTAGCCTCTGCTGGCGCCGGAGACTGCCTTACCCGCCTCTGGGATGTTCGCCAAGGTCAGTTGAGTATACCTTACAAGTTAGACCCTATAATTTACTAAATAAAGTTAGGTATATTTTTTGCTTGACTAAGTTTCAACTATTCCATTATCCTGTGGTGTTCGATATCCTGCTATCTATCCCCTCAACCCCACCCCACACCCACCCCACACCCACCCCACACCCACCCCACACACCCCTTTTCTCCCTTGCTTCTAGGCGAGTGTGTACGCACCTTCAGTGGCGAGGAGACCCTTGGCGCCGTGCACGGCCTTGAATGGATGGACAAGAACCTGCTGATCACTGGCTGCGACCAAGGAGGCATCCTGGGCCACGATCTACGCACCTCCAAGCCTGCTTGGTC
Organism: Eutreptiella sp. 'Long Island Sound 2002'; assembly: GCA_964036045.1. Classification (NCBI taxonomy): domain Eukaryota; phylum Euglenozoa; class Euglenophyceae; order Eutreptiales; family Eutreptiaceae; genus Eutreptiella; species Eutreptiella sp. 'Long Island Sound 2002'. Next base: position 4,225 of record CAXIWF010002074.1, on the reverse strand, counting down.
CTTCAACCTCAACGAGAAGGTGATGAAGAGTGGGCTGGCAGACAAGCAGTTCATTCGCCGTGGCATATGCTGCCTCAGCATGCTCAACGGCTTTAGCTCCTCTACCCTGCAGCAGAGCAACACCGTACGTCCGGTGGTGGCAGGCTGCAATGAGGGGTTCGTCACCATCTTCAACCCGCTCAACGGGCAAATATTCAGTCACTCCCGCCAGCATAAAGATGACGTGCGCAGTCTGAGTGTACTGCCGGTCAAACAAACTCGCAGGCAGATCACTGAAGGGCAGCAGAAGTACCGCATCCTCACAGGCTCCTATGATGGGACCGCTGCTCTCTGGACGGTGGTCGCACAAGACGGCATAAAATACGAGTACCAGAACAACGCGCGTGTCTTGAAGGGACACACCGACAAGGTTCTGAGTGCCATTATGCTATCGCCCGCCGCTGGGGAGCATGCTACCTTCCCCGACATCGTCACCACAGGTGCGGATGGCAAGGCTATACTGCACGCTGCCTTCAAACCGCCAATGTAATCTTGCTGTGGTAGCTACTACCATGGGGCGCAATGTGCCTCACCGTATGCCTCATTCGGTGGACAGCTTACAGTACAGGCAAATTCAACCTGTACTGGAGCTGTGCACGAGGGAGGCTTACGACTCACTCCAAGAACAAAGGGAAAAAACTAGAAAACAAAATAAAAGGTATGAGAAACGATTGAGCAAACGTGTTGGACTCCTGTGTAAGATTGCACCATCTTGGCATTCAAGATCTCCCCCCCTCCACCTCATAAATTACAAGCAGCAGAATGCTGATCAGTCTCCGATGTAACGTATTGGTAGCCCGGAGCTAAACTCTGATAAGTGAAGAGAGGATTGAATGACCGTTATAATAACTGCTGATATTTCAACCTAACGCCCTACTGACAATCGGCTCAGTGGACGGATTTCTTCTCCCGATAGAGGCGCCTTTGCGTCTTGATTCATGTTAAGACAAACTCGTGAAATATTGCAGTGCTTTATCATGTGTAGTAGTTGTGATGTGTGCTTTATGTCTGATAATATGGCTTGGCTGCTTTGTAGATGATAATCAATGAGGGCCCACTCCCCTTTGTAAAACCTCTCTAATGACCACTGCCTTTGCTTCATATTCTAGTACCAAAGTATAAATTATCCGCGGGGTAGCCTCTGTAGGCACTTCTTCATTCTGTCCAGATGTTGACCATGCTCCATTGTACAAATCGTGTCGAAGAGGGATTAGAATAGGAAATCCCCCCAAGATACCATGAACGCATTTAATTTCCAAGCGATACTTTTGTAGTTCATGCTCAAAGTTCAATTGAGCAACCTCTGAATCGCTTTCCAAGCGACTGTATGCTATGATCGAATTATAGCTCTGATAGCTTCATCAACGTTTCCATAAGATGGCAGATAGTCGATCCTATGAATCTATTAGGAAAGGAGGAAGAGCAGATAACACGGTCCTTAACTTCCCGGTGAACAGTCTTGTTAAACCATCCCTTTCACCGGTATCAGGTTCGCTGTTTGCTTATCATAGTGCTTGTCTCACATATGAAGCACATGTCACCATCTAAACAGTCCAAATTTTGGGTTTACTGTAGCTGTTACAACAACTTGAACTGAATGTACTACGCAGATGATTGGCTGCGAACGACTTCTGATTCTAGTATCCCATTAACCAAAGCAGTACTGAAAGTGAGTTAACTGCGGGATATACCCTTTCTGATAAAGTTTAATGTTCACTTCTGAAGTATAACTCTAACACTGACTAACTGTTATTTTCTTTTATTTCATTGTGTAAATGGATGCACAACCTTACAGGTAATGAATCAACTTTGCTTGATCCAGGTAAACATTCGAGGAGCAACTGCTCCCGCTTACAACAGTATATTTATCCCACTTTCAACACCTAATTTACAAATGAATTGGGGTTATAAATTACCCACGTTCAACAGAGGGCCTTGGATGAAAAAGATAATAAAGAAAACGGCGAAGGGTGCGGTGACGAAGACCCTGAAAAAGGCTAAGGCTTTCTTACAATATTTACCTGTCAAATTGGTGACTATTAGAGTATCTCGTGCTATATTCTACGCCATGCACTAAGATCAGCAGACACTTTTCTAGTTTTAAGGCGCACAAAGAAAAATGTGGTTCTTTAAAACTCATTCATCAGGATAGAACGTAGTAATTGTGATTTAATAGCGCGGAGGTGGTGCATTCGGATGGGGAGTTTCAAACATCGGTCCATCTGCTCCTGGACTTCCAGCACCTCCATCCATATGACCCATTCCTCCTCCTGCTCCACCGCCACCACCCCCCTTCTTCTTCTGAGAACGAGCCGGACTGGAATTAGTTTCTGCGTAAGCTGAAAAGGCATTACTCTTACCGCCGGGACCTTCAGCTTTCGTTCCCTTGCTGGGGCCCTTACCTGAAGAGCCACCCCCTGTCTTACCCTTTCCAGTCGAACTGCCTATTTTAAAAGCAGCTGCCGCAGCGGCCTTCTTTGCGGCCACTAATGAGTTATTCAAAGTAATGCAGATGGCATGCTTGCTGCCGAGATACCGCTCCGCTACCTCGACTCCTTTCTTGTAGGACAGAACTGCGTGTTCATAGCGCTTCAAAAACTCTTGTTCCACGCCAATATTATGGTATGCGATGGCAAGCACAGCGATGCGATCGGCTTGAGGAGGGGCGGCCCCAACCACTCCAGGTGGGGAGAGTAACTCCTCCTGAAGAAGTATGAGCGCGTTTTGAGCGTGCTCCAGGGCAGTCTGATGCCGACCTAACTGGGAAAGCACTGCACAGGCATTTATATGCGTATCAGCCGGGTTCTGCACATTCGTGAGTCTAGATTCAATCTTAAGAGCTTTCTGTAGATATTGCAGTGCGGCATGAAGTTTCCCTTGTCTCCTGTAGTAACACGCGAGGTTATTGTAAGTGGCTGCACGACCAGCGGCATCCCTTTCTGTAAGGATTTCAGCTTTCTTTAAAAGCTCTAGCACCATGTTGAAATCCTCCTGCTGTAGATATGTCATGGCGAGTAAGTTACACATTTCGCCAACAGTTTTGCAAGCTTTCCAAACTTCTTCGCTATCAGCACCGAAAAAATGCTGCCTGAGAACCAATCCGCGTTCCATGCATTCCAAAGCTTCCAGATAGTTTCCCTGCTTCTGAAGCTGAGCTGAAGTTTCATCCAGGCGTTGGAGCGCTAAAAGTTCAGCATTTGTCTATAAAAATACAAGAGGGGTATGAAAAAATAAATAAATGAAGGATTCTCAGCATATTCGCACACTATAGTATTGATGTTGATAAATTGGTCATGTATAAACTCACCTCCATTGTTTGGCAATCTTGATCTCTGTCAATGATAAATACCAACCAAAGGGATTGCACTATGAAACGTTACAACACTACTTTTTCAACAAAAAACAATAATTTACCACTTGTAATCCCTACCCTGTAAATTACGAGTAAATTTTCTCCATTCCAGTATTGGAAATAAGTTACGAGCTGGAAAATTCCCAGAAGAAACTTAATAAATTAGCATGTTAAAGTTTCATATAAAATATAAAGCGCATATTTTTATTAGCTCGAACCGTTTCAAGTTGCAATCCTAAATAACGTACGTACTGAATACTGTATATCGGTCCGTACAGTATCGCAGTGAAAAAAAACCCACAGGAAACCCTGGAAACCCTGGGGGTTACTGTAATTTACGAGTGTCCAGCAGGTATCCCAGTATCTTAATAAATCACTGTATTTTACTTCAAAGACTCAGTTCTTCAAAGCTGTAATTTATTTCCCAGGTTTATTTCCACCAGGTGCTTAACTCCAGGGTTTGGAGTCCGAGTTTTACCAAACAGTTACAGTTAGTCCTTCCTGGGTTTGCTAATATTCAATTGTGATACGCTACGATGGATGATGATATTTTTGCCATGTTCGATCAGGTAGATGAACAGAGGCGCCAAGAGAGAGAGCAACATCACGCTACTGCTGTTTTATCGGTGCCGACAGATGGTATCACTACCTCTGTTCCAGAGCCTGGAGTATCCCTAGCAGAAAACGTATTAGATGCAAGCGCACCAGCAGAGGGCACGAGCAGTCAGTCTGTAGAGGAAGACACTGCGCAGCACAATGGTCGTAGGAAGCGAGCATGTACCGTCAACCAATTGAGTTCTCCCGCGCCGGCCCGACCGACTCCGCCTCCTTCTA
>CAXIWF010002073.1:0-17526 GCA_964036045.1 Eutreptiella sp. 'Long Island Sound 2002' | reverse complement strand
GTAGTCCCCCATAATGATGTCGTATGGTCTCAGGGACTGCAGAAATAGGTCTACCTCTTGTTTGTCCTGTTGGTTGAATTTGGAGTACACACACGCAATGGTGCGGCGGGGGCTGTTTGGGAGGTGTATCCTGATGGCCCCTGCCAATCCGTTGGGTGAGTATAACGTTTCGAGTATGTGGGGGACCACAGCGTTGCGGACAATGAAAGCTATCCGTGGTTCGGTCCCAGGCGCAGCGTAGCACTTGTAGTCGTTGTTGAGTGCTGTTGTGGCTGCCTGTGGTTTAGGGAAACCTGGGTTATACTCCTGGATGCCGCATAAGTCGATACGGCACTGGCTGATTAGGTGGAGGGTATTGGCCCATCGTTGTAGGCTGACGGATCCCTGTGCTCCTTGTATGTTCCAGGAGGCCAGTTTCATGTCGTGGTCCTTCGCGGTGGTTGTGTCGTCTAGACTGTCATACCGTCGATTGGTGTTGACCACCAGGTGTTGAGCATACTCCTCAATGTCAAGCAACGGTATGGGGGGTCCCCGCACATCCCGGCATCCCCGCCGGAGCTAATATATCCTACGGTGCCCGGGGTTGGGGTGCACATCTCCGCATTGGAGGACCCAGTTGGTGTTATACCGCGTGTTATATGGGCTGGTTACCGTGGTGATCGTGACAGGTGCATGGTAGCGGCATGGCGCTGCCGTGATAGGGGCGGTCGGGGTGTGGAAGAAACAGACGATATAGAGGAGGAGTAGGCCTGGCTGCCATATACGGTAACTATGGGGGTTGAGGCCCCGTGCGTAACCGTGCCGGTGCCGTAACGGCAGGGTATATCGTCTGCGGACTCTCCGGTTCACGGGGAGAAGATATACCGGCCCCTCAGTATGCGTGGGGGCCAGGAGTAGGAGGAGGGCCATAATGGCGATGCAGGGCATGAGGAACAGGCACCTCACTTTTTCCCTTTGCCCTGCGGGTTTTTTGGCGGCCCCTTTCCTTTCCCCTTGTGTCTGTTGTCCACGGTGAAGGCAGCCGTACTGTCTGCTTGTTGTGTGGATTGCGGCGATGCAGGTGCTGCCTTCTTCTTTTTTGGTGGTGGCGTTGTTTTTGTGGGCGTTTTCTGTGGTGTCTTGTTGTGGGCCTTGCTTTTCTGTGCTGGGTGTGACTGCCGTGCGTGTGTTGTGGTTAATTTTGCCGGGTTGTCTGGTTGCTGGACGGGGGTTTCATCCGTGTCCATGGTGGCCATATTTGGGTGGGTGTCTGATGGGGTGTCGTCGTTAGTGGTATGGCCGAGTTCGTTCAGGATGGCCTCGTCCCAGTCTGCCACGTTGATGGGTTCCGGCTCTGCGAACAGCTGCTTTTCCCTGTTGTCTCAGCCCAGTTGTTTCCCTGCCTTCATTCGTCTCCTGAAGGCCGCGTCGTCGCCCGTTTCCTGCGGCATTTTGTGCGCGAGCATCTGGTCGATGCGCTCTGCCGCCTGTGTGTCCGTGTTGTCATCTCCTAGCGTGATGTGGACGTATTCACCGGGTGCCACTCCGATGTATTGTCCGGCACTGAGGGCCACTGCTGTGGCGTGCTGGTATTGGAGGGAGGCGTAGGTGCAGCCCGCGTCGCTCCACATGTTGGGTTCCGGCTTCCAGCTGGTCCAGCATCCAAAGAATGATGCCACGACTTTCGCCGTGTCGTCTCCTGCGCCCTGTGTCCACCCTACGAACACCGTCGTGGTGTCGTGCCTAGTCGGTTTTGGTGGTCGCTTGATGTCCCTAGAGCGGCTCGTGGACTGTGTCCAGTTGTTGCGGTTGAGGATGACGTTGGTCATCACTGCGTGGGCTCGTGTCCCATCTTTATGGTGTTGTCCAGGTGGAGGACCATGATGGGTTTGGGTTGTAAGTGGTCGACCATAGTTTCGTGTTCCGGGGACCACTTGCGCACGGAAAATTTGTCGAATTGGTATACGCCCCTTACATAGCGGGCCAGTTTGCGCAGGGGGGCGCGGTGGAGGCAGTCCATGCGGTAGGTTTGTAGTGCTGTAATGCCTTGGCGGTCCGCCTCGTAAGCCAGGATCAGTTCCTTGGCCCCCGGGTCGCCGAGTGCCCGTAGGACTTGGTCAACCCGTTCGTCCTCGCTTTTGCCCCATTCCGTTTGTATGGCGGCGCGCTGCATGCGTCGTTCATGGTTGCGGCGGGTCCCGGTTGCCTGTGGCAGTAGTAAGTATGTCTTGTTCCGGATGTCTGGGTTCCCTTGATGGTCGGCTTCCGTGTGTACTGTGTATTGGTGTGCCTCGGCCATCTCGGATACCGTGTGTATACCGTTAGAGTCTGCCTCATGCCTCACCGTCATGACGTCGCGCAGTTTGTGTTGCGCAAACAGAGGGAGTTGGTAGGTGTCCCTGTCATACCATACCCCTTCCTGTGTTTGCCTCCTGATGTGCTCTGTGGTCACTGCACGGTTTGGGTGCTTTGTTAAGTAAGTTTTTAGTCTGGTTTGTGCGTCGTACACAACTGATGCTTTCAATGTGTCTTGTTCTGCTGTAGTCATTGGTTGTTGTGACGCGCCTGTGTTGAGCTTTACGGTTCTTCTATGAGCTGGTATTCCGTAGGTGTGTGTATGGGTAGTTTGTCCAGTGGGTTGTTGCCGTCTTCATGGAATGTGTATGCCTGTGTATCCTCTTGGGGTGGAGGGGGGACGTAACTAAGCCCTTCGGTGTGTTGGTAAGGTGGTGTGCTAGGTTCCCCATTCTGAGGGGGTTCCCGCTCAGTGGTATCCTCTGGTTGGGGGTTTGAGGTTGACTCCAGGATGTCCGGGTTGTCCATTTCGTCCCCTTGGTCTTGCACACCAGTGTGCAGTCCGGACGTGTGTCTTTCGTAGTTTTCTGTCAGGGTGCGCACCATGCCATGGGGCGGGGCGTTGCTATCCGTGCCTGGGTTTGGTTCCACATCACCATCCTGCGTGGCAACCGGCACCCATTGGGTGTGTTGTGGGAAGACCACGTCTGGGGTAACGGATGTGATCCTGTCATGGCGCACGTCCGATGGGTGGTCGGGTGGCACCCAGTCGGTGGTGTCATACTCCAGGAGCAGGTCGTGTTGCGAGGGTTGGACCAGAAAGAGCCAGTATCGTATGGATACGGCCATTTGGAAGCCCTCCCTCGTGCCCCTGAGGACATGCAGTCTGTGTCTTGCGATGTGGTAGTATGGGAGGTCAGTCCTGAGGTGTACGTCCCACAGTTGGCCTGTTGTGCTAGTAAGCCTCCTCCACACGTTGTATGCCAAATGCACGGCGGGTTGGGAGTTGCACAGTGATCCGTGTATGTGAGGGGTCTGTTGTTGTAGATTTGTATGTGGAAATACGCATATGTTGGGTCATCCGGGGGTGGGGGGGGTATCTTTGGTTGCAGAGTGCCGCGGCACAGTGGGCATCTTAGCAGTCGTGGGTCGTTGGCGCAGTCTTGGCACAGCCTGTGCCTGGGGTCGCAGCTCAGGTGTGTATCCGCGGGGCTGTCCAAGCATACGGGGCAGTCCTCTAGGGCCCGTCCACCGTCATCCGTGTTCCACGCGTGTTTGTGCACGTCGTCGTTGGGCTAGCGGGGTGGTGGTGCCGCCAGCAAGAGCGGTGGCAGAGCGTTGTGCACCTCAGTCCCCATATCCCCCGGCGGTGTGGTCTGGGCTGTGCGCTCCACTGCGGGTGTGGTTGGTCCGGGGTTGGGCTCTGTGTCTCCGTCTTGAGTCGGGTCGTGGACCCAGCTCGTTGGTCTCGGGTAGGGGCGATTGCGTAGGCGTTGTGTTCGGCGGATCTTCCGGCGTGGTGAGTCACCCATGACTTGGTCAGTGGTGTCTTCATATGTCCGTTTCATGCGTAGGTTTCCTTGGTTCCCGGGGGGGTGTTGCTCGTCCCAGTGGGTCGTGCTCTGGTGCCTTTTGGGTATTGGTTGGTGGGTAGGTTCCCCGTCCGCCTTTCGTTTGTGGTGGTTATATACCAGTGTTGACGATTGATGCTCCTGGTTCGCCATGGGTACGTGGTCTGCGCGCCTCCGTTTTTGTCCGGGGGGAGTGTTGTCCGCGGTGCGTTTGCGTAGCATCCTAGGTGTTTGGTACATATGTGGTGTGTCTTGGTTGTATCGCGTGCGTTTCGCTGAGGGTGTTGATGGGCTGGGACCGGGGTTAGGTTCGACATCCCCGTCACTTGTGACGTCGCGTAACCATCCGTCTGGGGTGTCCTCCACGGTCGGTCGGGGGCCCGTCTCGTGTGGTACTGGCGTGTGGTAGGTTTGCGAGGTGGTGGCTGGTATGGCCTCTTGCCAGGATTCTTGTCGTGGGTATAAGGGGTCTGGGAACATCACGTTGTAGAGTCGCCGTGGTACCAAGTCTGGGGTATGTTGTTGGTGTATGGCAAAATACTTGCATGTGGTGCAGCGGAAGTACACAAAGTCGGCCATGTTGCATCGGGGGCAAACTACATCGATGGCTGTGGTCATGTTTAATCCTACCGGTGAGTGGTGTTTTTGTGTTTTTACAGTCAACTCGGAAATTTCCAAGGGGGCGGGTCGTGGTGTGCCTGGGTCATGTACCCCTTGCACCGGGGGTGCCTCTGGTGATGGCACCTCCAATGTGCCATGTGTGGAAGACGGTTCTGCACGTGGTGCGGGTGTGTTGTGTCCTAAAGGAGGGGTGGATGCGCGTCGCTTTTTTTGCAGTGCCTCCGTAAGTGCCTGTGTCGCGTATTCGTATAGTTTAGCGGGGTAGTGGGGGTTGGAGGCCGTTTCGATCTCGCTAGCCAGCTGGGTGACCATCTCTCTGTGTTGGGGGGGATGTCGTTCCCTGTGGTCTGCGCATCTTCAGGCCCCGGGTTCTTTTCGATATCACCGTCGACCGTGCGGTCCCGCAACAACCCAATGAGGGCGGGGGGGTGTCGTCGATTGTTGGGGGGTGCCTGCCTAGATGGTGGGTCGCAAGGTAGTTCCTCTCCCATGAGGGGGGGGGGGTGTCCCGAGGGGTAGGGGGGTTCCTCACGATACTGTGGCAATAGCACGAAGGGATCTGATCCAGGAAATGCGTGTATTCTGGTCATTGTCGCAGGTGCCTGTCCAGTCCGATGCCCGTCGGTCGGGACCTGCGCGGCGTCCCCGCGTACTGATGGCCGGTTTGGGGCCATATATGACATTCCTGTCTGGTTATCGTGTACTTCCTGTCGCTGGTCAGCAGACTGGGCGTCACCGGGGGCGTCGAGCGCGCCCACACCGGTGTGTAGAGCGGGAGAGTAGGCGGTGGCCAAGGGCCCAGCCGGGTAGGTGCCAGTAGCGCCTGCCATCCCCACGCATGGTCGGTAGGCGGGCACGTTCACACGGCCTGTCGCCTTCGCAGCCCGTTGCCTGTCTGTCTCGTCCAGCGTTGTTGATGGCCGGGTTGGGGCCATATATGACATTCCTGTCTGGCTGTCCTGTGCTGTCCGTTGCTGGTCAACACGCCGAGCATGACCGGGGGCAAAGAAAGCGCCCACGCCAGTGTACCCGGATAAATAAACTGCGGCCTGGTGGCAGTGGCCAAGGTCCCGGCCGAGTGGGTGCCAGCGGCACCAGTCATTAGCGTGCATGTCTGAGGAGCGAAATCCTTACGGCCGACTTGCCACCGTGCGGTCACCGTGCGGCGGACGCGGTCCGTTCCAGGTTGCCCGTTCCGGCTGTTCACTGTTGAGAATGGCGCAAGGCAGGTGTTGGGAAGGTAGCCACAGTCTCCCGCTGTTCCCCTCATGCATATGTATGCACATACCAGCACATCAGGTGGCGCGGTATCTCGTTGATCAGGGGGTGGAATGGTGGGGATGTTGGGGATGACCGTCCCCAGTTCCCCCTTGTGGGTCCTGGGTCGGCGCCTCCTTCCTCGCGGCTGCCGGGGGGATGCCTGCTGTTCTTGCTGTGCGGCCACCACGTCCCAGCCTCCAGTGAAGGGGAAAACCCCAGCCTGTCCCCAGCCGGATGGTTCCGGTCCCTGTTCTGGTGCCTGCTCTGCGTGTGCATCGTGCCACGGTGCCCTTTCCCTGTGGATCTGAGGGGGTCCGGGCTGGTGCACGGGGTGCTAGTCTGGTGCGTCCGGTGTGTAGTACACTTGCTGGTGCTGTTGTGAGTGCCCCGCTACCGGCGCCGGCTCGGGAATCGGATAGACAACACTGTCCGTTGGTTGTTGGCGGGGGGCATGCGGGTCCGCCAGTGGTCGTGTGCGATCCCTTGAGAGCCACATGTCCAGATATCCCGTTGCCGGTTCGGCATCTGTGCGTCGCTGCATCGGTGGCTCGGTTCGCAAGATCTCGAGCGCAGCTGCATTCTGCTCGCTGAAATTGGCCCAGTTTCCTGAACTGCCGTCTGGCAGTATGTGCTGTCCATGGCGGTCGACGACCGCCCAATACTGCACCTGTGGTTCGTGCTGTGTCTGTGGTACATACAGTGGTTCACTGTGGTACACCGGCTGCGCCGCCGTGTGTTCCATGCGTGTGGCTGCCCGGTATTGCACCTGAGGTTCGTGCTGTGTCTGTGGTACATGCAGTGGTTCACTGTGGTACACCGGCTGTGCCGCCGTGTGTTCCATGCGTGTGGCCGCCTGCTGTGGGAGGGGCTGTCGGTTTACGTCCCTGTGTCAGTGTTGGAGGGCAGGGACCGCACATGGCACCTCCGGGCTGTGAGGATTGCGGTAGAAACGCAGCGGTTCCGCCACAGGAGTTGGGGGGCAGAGGGGTGGGTGTTGAGGCTGCTGTCCGGGTTCTTGCAGGGAGACTTGTCGTTCCCCTTGGCGCGTGTCGATGCTCACGCACTAGCGTCGTCGTGCCTGTGGTTCCGCCTCGCCTTGTGACGGTTCTGCCTGGGTGCGGGCTTGGTCACTGTGTCTGTCAGCGCTGCGCTGTGGCGCTAGGGCCTCAGGCGTCACGGTTTGCTGTGGTTGCTGGATCGACCGGCAGATTCCTGCTACAGAGTCCGCAAGGGACCTCATGGCCCGCAGGGCCTGGGTGAGTTCGCCCTTGGAGTTGCGCTTCCGGGACTTTTTCCGTCGGCTGTAGCTGTCGCTGTCGCTGTCGCTAGTGCTGTCGCTGTCTGTGTCTCTCCGCGACCGTCTGCCTCCTCCCTTCAGACCCACCAGTCGCAACGTCAGGTGGATGGGTCCGGTTGTGGTCGTGGTCGGGGTCGGGTCGTGGTCTCCGAGCGGCTGTCCTTGGTAGAACAGCCGCTGGTGTTGTGGTGGGGGTAGGTGTGGCGTGAGGTGATGGAGGGCATGTTTGATGCCCTTGACTGACCCGGCTGCCGGAAGGCAAACCGGGGGTCCGGCGCCACTCACGATCACCGACCTACAGCGCCACGCAGGGTGGGGTTGGGAAGGGGGGGTGGATCGATGCGAGAACGCCGTTTTGCGGCATTTCCTAGTTTGCGAGCGTTGCGGTACATGCGATGGCAACGGTGTAATATTCAACACAGGGTGTATGCCCAGTCGTTGGTGTAGCACTGTCGCGGTGTCATGCATAGCGTGTATGGTGTGGTTTGGATGGTGGCGCGGACGGGGAGCAGGGCTCCTCACCGTCGCTGCGGTTGGCGTTGTTGGCGGGGAGCATCGCTCCGCTCCGCCGTTGGCCAGTCCGTGGTGTGTCGTTGTGTTTTGGTACGTTGTCAGGTTGGTGGTGTTGGTTGGCGGGGAGCAGGGCTCCGCTCCGCTGTCTCCGTTGTGTAGCAGGAGCAGGATGATGTGTGTCATCAATCCTATAACGCATAAGGGTCGTGGCCTCCGTGAAGTTGTTTTGTTGTGTCGTACGGTGGTGTGCCAAGGGCGGGGAGCAGGGCTCCGCACCGCCGTCATGTTGTTCTTTGTCCTGTCGGTCGTGTCTGGTGGTTGGTTGTCGTTGTCGTGGCGGGGAGCTGTGCTCCGCACCGCCGTTTGGGACCCGTTTGGGGGAGAGGCAAACCTGGCTCGCAGCGGTGCATCTTCCGGCATCCGGTCTCGTTCTGTCCTCGGGCCTGAGTGGCGGGCGACTGCGGCGGAGTTGAACTCGATGGCTGGCGGATCATCCTCATAGTGGATCGGGATAACGTTGTACGTCAGCGACTGGGCGGCCTGCTGGGATTTCATGGCGTCAGCATTGATAGGGACCCTCGGGGCCTGTTGGTCTTGCTGGCCATCCTCACCGTCTCCCCATATGTCGTGGTGTTCCGGGTCGTAATGATTCTCCATGGCGATTAGGGTAGTCGCAGCAGTTGTTGGCTTCCGCTGGTGTCCCTTTTTGTTGGCGGTGAGTACGTTGGACTGCTCGTCACTGTCGTCATTCCCCGTGTAGTATTGGATGTTCGCGGCACCGTTTGGAGGCGTTTGCTTGGCGTTCTGGTCTCGCTTCGCGCCCGTGATCGCTTGGCTCGAGGCTTGTTCATCATGCGCGTGGGACTGCTGGGCGTTTCCTCCTTCGCCATCGTGGCCGTAGTCGGAATTCGTCCTGTCCTCTGCCTCGATTGCCCTCGGCTGGTTGGCGTTCTGGACTCGCTTCGTGTCCGTGATTGCTTGGCTCGAGGCTGGCTCATCCTGCGCGTGGGCCTGCTGGGCATTTCCTCTTTCGCCGTGGCCGTAGTCGGAGTTCTTCCTGTCCTCTGCCTCGGTTGTCCTCGGCTGGTTGGCGTGCTGATCTCGCTTCGCCCTTGTGATTGCTTGGCTCGAGTCTTGTTCATAATGCGCGTGGGACTGCCGGGTGTTTCCTCCTTTGCCATCGTTGTGGCCGTAGTCGGAGTTCGTCCCGTCCTCTGTATCGGTTGTCCTCAGCTGGTCTTCATTCGTGAAGTTGTCGGCCATGGTCATGGATCGCAGTGGGCAATAGCTCTCCCCGTCGGCGTTCATGTCCGCGGTGTTGTCATTGGCTTTGTTGACGATGAGATGTCTCGTGCGTGACGCCGTGACGGGGCCGTCGACATGGGCAGCCTGTGCCCTTTCCATGGCAGAAAAAATAGCACCGAAAAAAAATAGACACTCAGAAAGTGAGCACCTGAGCAATGGCGGCTTCACTGTCGCTACACACCGTTACAGACTTGTGCCCTGTCCTGACAGCAAACCTGACAGCCCACGCCAAGCCCCTCAGCTCCGTGGTTTGCTGGCTGGCAAAGCGGGCTGGAGGTGCCACATGCGTAAGCACACCCACTCCCGGTACAAGCGCCCCCACCCTCCAGCGCCCTGCATCACGCGCTCCATCGACACAGACGATGACACCCCCGTACCACAGAGAGGAGTTCGTAAGCCTGTCCTCACTCCCAAACTGGAGGGTCTTCAACTGTCGCCAGGCCTCCCCGCCCGGCGCCTGCCAGGGCTCGGCCGCCACCGCCATCAATGTTGCGAGGCTGCCCAGCATTTTCAGGGAGAAGCCCTGGGCCGGCTGTTTCACCCCTCCCACCGTTCTACCCCAGCGCAGCCAGCAGTAGGCGCCCGCCGCGAAGGGACAACCGAATCCCCGCGGGCGCACGTGCCAATTCAGCAAACCCAGGAAGCTATGGAGGTGCCTGTCATTGCGTGTCCCAACCGCCAGTCTCAGCCAGCCCGCCCACAACTGGAGTAGCGCCTGTTCGTGGCTCTTGATCTGCCTGGCCTGCAAGTCAAGCTCCTTTCCCAAGAAAGATGCCACAGGCACCGGGTGCAGGACACTCTTAGGACTTATGAGGAACCCAGCCTCGATCAGGGCGCGCACAGCCGATCGCCCCGCTTCCCTGAGCACCTCCCTATCAGTGAAGACGAGCAAGAAGTCATCGAGATAGTGCACAAGGAGTATCTCGGGGGGCAGCACCCCCCGGAGAATGCGGGCCAAACTCGTTTGGCACAGATACGGGCTGTATTTCCAGCCAAAGGGCAGGCGGGACAGCGCCACAGGCGGGGCCCCGGGGGCAGGCCGGAAGCGAAAAATCTGGCGCGCCCCTTGGGGCAAGCAAAAGCTCCAAAACGCATTTTTGAGGTCAATGTGGAGCCCATAGAGGCCCACATCAGGCGGGAATGCCGACAAGGACCTGGCCAAGTCCTCCCAGGAATCCGATCTAAAAGTGGGGGGCTTGGCCCCGTCACTCTTGTTGATCTTGACGCAACTCAAGATCAAGGATACCTTCTCGGAGGACTTGGGGATGACAAAGGGGTAACACGTGGGGCCATGAAGCAACGGATACTTGGCTACCGAACGCCCCCGTGTCACAGGCGACCGGTCATTGCCACGCAAAGTTCAATCAGTTCCTCGTATTGTGCATTAATCACAACTGGAATGTTCCTTTGTGTACCTGCTCACAGGTCTGCTCTGCTTGCTGAAAAACCAATACTATAGCACCTCAAAATCGTCTACCTCAAGCGATCCTCAACATGAAGATCTCAACTTCGATATCATTGCACCTTGACATAATGTAATATCATGCCTTCCGAGTTCCGCCGGCTGGAGACCCACAAGTGAAGCTTAAAAGCGTTGCAGAGGCTCTACAGTGCTCCCCGACACTCATTCGGTCTTGGGGAATCCAACAGCGGGCCATAGGAAGCTTTACGCCCCTGCCCAAACGTCAGCGACACTCAGAGAGAGCGAAGGCTGACAGGTCGTTGCCAACACTTAGAGAAACCGCGGGTAGTGGGGTCAGGGCCGGAGGGGCCCTGAAGCACCAAGTTCGGCTGCCTGTAATCAAACAAAATGTAAAATCTATATATACTGGTCACTGTCTGGTCGGCTCGGCATGATGAAAAGAAGCAGGCTCAAACCTGATCATCTAACTCCTGATGTGCCGGTGACATTTCCACTGTACTGGAGCCGCATTCGGCCACTGCTCCTGACAGGTGTCTAGATGCAACCGAGCAACGGGGCTCAACTACGCGCATGTCCAAGACAATCAATCAATCCTCTCAACATTGATCATTTGAATCCTCCCCCCGGATCCTGCGGGCTGTCGCGGCAGTCGGTTGGGGTGTTACTGATCTTCATAATGACGTCAAACCCATCCTTCACACATCCAAAGACAGGGCGCTTGGAGGGGAATAGGTCCGTGTTCTCACCGGTGGCATAACACCACGTCGGGGGAGCCCCGCTGCGCGCACCTCTGGCACCCTCCGCTCGGCGGCGACTCCACAGGGATCCATTCGCCTTGCCGTGACTGCCACTGCAGCACTCCGCCCACTTCCCTGAACTTTACACTTCGCCATGTGAATGCCGACCCCTGCTCCTTCCATGCCTCCTCCAACGTGGCGTACTGGCTGGACTCGGAGCTAAAATTCCCTTGTGTTCCTGCATACCTGCGGGCATACGCCGCCTGGGACTGGGACACGTAGTCCCAGACCCTCCACGCCAGCTGTTCTCCTGGGTCGACCGTGGCCTCCGTTGCCTGGCCGCCGAACTCGCTCGGGCGGGGGATCTCCCCCACCTCACAGGCCCTAAGCCGTACGTGTACCCTTCGTGAACGGCCGTTAAGTGGCCGTTTGAATAATTGCGTGAATTTCACGTGAATTTACCCAAAATTTGAGGTTTTTGGGGGAAAATGCCATATTCTTGGTTCATTTCAAGGGCTTTGAGGGGCCAAAATTCCTCCCCTAGCTTTGTTACGCATCATCCAATGAAAGTCCCGCCCCAAAAGCATGCATCATGACCGCACCGTGCCCAAAACGAGAGGTGCCGGAACCCGGCAAGCCTGTAGCCGATTCACAGCCGTGAATTCACGTGAATTTACACAAATGTTACCCGTGTGCACCCCTGATTTGTCCTCACACCCCTAGTAAGCCCCCCAGCATGCACCCCGGTCACAGGCAACAATGGTCTGGGTTCGTAAGGTCATCTCATGTCTGTATCTTGCGGCACCGGAACCGCCGCTGTAGAGTCTGAAGGTGCTGCATGTCGGTTAGAAGCCGTCTTCTTGTGCGGCTTGCATACGTTTGTACACTTATGGGCCCTTGCCCATGTTGAGCCCTTTTGGTCGCATCCCACCCATGCAACCAAAGGCTATCGTCAATAGTGTGGTTGTCCACAACCACTTGCACCCTTAGTCTCCCCCGGAGGAGGCTTAGGCCCCCGCTGTTGCGCAACATGCGCTTCAGCCTCCGGTGACTTCCCTCCATGGCAAAGCAGGAGAACTTTGACAAGATTCTCCACTTCTTTGCAAAATAATACATGTGGTCGATCCAAAGATGCGTCCACAGAAGTTTGCCCCACTGGAGCTCATTGTGGGCAGCGCCCATGGCTATGCTATGGTTCCGGAGCCGCCCCAAGTCGGCCCCGGAGAACCATGCGGAACGCCACGCGTATACACACATGCTTGCAAAATTCTCCCACCACGTTTTGCACACCGACTCCCAACTTTTTCCCCCTACTTGATGCTGCCTGACACTAGGCTGCTCTAGGCAAGCATCTATTATCTTCTCCCAACCCTTATTGCGCATGAAATGGATGGCAGCAGCACACTCCATCCTCACCTTCCCCTTGCTGTTTGCCTTGTCATTATTTAATGAGGCACGGGTGCAAGTTCGTGCAGCAAGCCGTGCCTCATCTAAAACCGGTTGCAGCATGGTGCGTGCCACAGTGGCCGGTGCCTTCCCTGTCAATTGTACAACTAGGTCCCGTGTCCCGTTGACTGCACACAACAGGACACGAAGGACCCCATGGAGGCCATAATCAGGCACTCGCCTATCACTCATAATGGTCCTATATATAGCACTTATGGCAACGGCTGGTTCCCAGTTGCCGTCAATCGCACTTGCTGTGCCAAAGGTAGCAAGGCACAGAGCACGGTTACGCATGCAGACCCAACACACAATGGCACCAGGGGATTCTGCCTTCCAGTTTTGGCAGCCCGCCATGAGCACCTGTGCCTTACCATCTGCACACAGAAAAAAAAGGGGCTGCCTATCGTTCCCTGCCGTATCCTTAAAACTTACGGTTGCGGCCTTGCGCAACTCATCATCAAAATCAATTTCCTGGGAGGCCGCGTAGAGGGTCTCCCACTTTTCACTGCCCCCTAGTAGCCACCAACTAGATAGTTGGTTGGGGCTGGCGGTGCCACCAAGCGTGCAATGGACGTACGAGGCCTCATGCCTCGATGTACCGTCCACCGCAATAGGCAACCAATGCAGCCGTCGGTCCCCGGGCTGCATGATGGCCGAGGGTGGTGGTGGTCGACACTTGAATAGGTGGGCGATGCGGTCAGGTAGGTAGCAGGCCGCACCATTGATGGCCGTGTCGTCACCCGTATAGGCAGTGAACGCCCGGGACTCCGGCAACGCTAGCTGCCGAAGCATGCCGTACACCTGGTCCCATACCACACCGTACGTCATGCTCCCCACTAGGTACCGGGACTCTGTCCTAGAGAGGTGCAATGACCGGATCCTCCACAAAGCCATAATCAACCTCTCCTCCTGGGTGGGCTCGGGCTCGACGGTGGCTACAATTCTTGTTTCGGGGGTAAGCACTATTTGCCCCGTGTCGGGCAGGTACTTGACGGTGTAGGGTGCTGCAAGCTCCTTGGTAACAATCTCCTGGAGCTCTTGTAGGCGCCGCCGTCGTGTACGATCCGCTACCAGATGGAATGGCTCCTTGGGCCGTGGCATGGTGTGAGATACAGGACCTGTTGAATGGGCAGGCAGTCATCGCAAAATTTCTACCATCCCCCTCCCGCAGACAACTCTCTCTACTGTGATTCGCATGCAATTAAAAGAAATTCACCCAGATTCGCACGAAATTCGTACGAAATTCGTACGAATTTCGTACGAATTTCACATGAATAGAAATCTGTGAATATTCTGAAAATGTGCAATTCGTACGAATTTCGTACGAATTTCACATGAATAGAAATCTGTGAATATTCTGAAAATGTGCAATTCGTACGAAATTCGTACGAAATTCGTACGAATTTCGTACGAATTTCGTGCGAATTTCACATGACTGTCACAGAATTTCTGCCAAAGCCTCATCCCTGTGCCCTCGTTGACCCTCACAAAGCAAGCTCAGGATGGTGCTCATGTCATGCGTGTCTCTGTTCGCTCTGTCATTCCGGCTGTCACTCAGCCAGCAGTGTAAATAATAAATAAAATACAAACAGTTCCGCAGAAAGGAATCGCAAATTAACAGGTTAACAGGTTAACAGGTCAGGGGGCACGTACACCGTACCCCAATTAATGTACAAACAGTGCTGCAGAAAATTTCGCACAGTGGGGGGGGAGTACCCCACATATCGGTCAAACTGCCCATGCTTGGGGGGGGGGGGGGCAGGATAACATTCGTCGTGGTTAGAAAGGACAGGTGCTCCGGAGGGTACCTACGCACCCCCCCCCCCGGGAGCAGAGCTCCGGCTAGCGGAGCCCTGGGAGCTCTGCTCCGCCACCGCCTCCACAAAGGAGGGGTCCATGGCCGCCGACGTGAGGCGATGGGGGGGGTACTGCCGGCGCACTTCCTCCATTGCGGCAGTCACCTTGGGGGCGTCCGGGGCCACGCTGTCCACATCGACCTGCTTGCCACTGGCCATCATGGCCATCCGCAGGCCGGTGGACACTGCGGACATCTGGCCGGCGCATGCCTCGGCCTGGGCATGCCAGGCCTGTGCGCCGGCCATGAGGTACCGGACACCGGCAGCACTGGCCCCCCCCCTGTCACCCGGGGGGGCAGGGGCCTCGGCACCCTCAGCCCTCTCCACTGCCTCTGCTGGCTGTGCCGCTGGCTTTGCCTTGCGCAACGTCGCCACGTCACGCTCAAGGGTCTTCACCTTGGTGGCCAGCCGGTCACGCTCCCTGGTGACGTCCGCCAACCGCGACTCGCAGTCCCGCCTGTCCTCGTGGACCCTGGACAGACGGGCCTCGAGGTCGCGGTTGGCGGCCTCCGCGCTGATGGCGCGTGCCTCCCACGCCCCCGCCCGCTGCTGGTCCACCCACTCCTGCACCACCCCCCTCTGCCCCCGCCCCCCCGACGGCTCCGCCTGCTCCGCCCGCCCTGCCCGCTCCCCCGGGGTGGCCGTACGCGGGGCTTTGGGGGGGGGGGGGGGTGGGGCCCGTGTCCCCTTCGGGGCGCCCTTTCCGCTTGCGCGTGGGGGGGGGTTCGTCCTCCTCGACGTCAATGACGTCAGCCACCACCCCCTTCCGCCGCCTCCCCACATGGACGCGCATGGCAAGCCATGCCACGTCCACCCACTCCGGCCTCCGCTGCTCCCAACCCGTGAGCACATTCAGCCCACAAATCCCAGCCGTCGTCACCGTCCCCTCCTCCCCGATCCGCGACACCCCCGTCTGCACCCGCCAGTGCCCACTCACAAGCCGGTAGGCAAACATGCCCACCAGCTCCTGCCCCGCAGGCAGGTTGGACCCCCCCCGGAACACAATGGGGCGGGGGAAGGAGATGCGGAGGGTGCCCTGCACCCCCCGCGACGCCAACTCCATGTCCCACACGGCACTGAGGTGCCGCTGCCGCCCATCCGGCCCGGGCGGCACCTGCTGGGTCCAGGCCGGATCCGGCTGCCTGGCGGCCAGGGTGACCCGGTCCAGGGGGGGGTCGGTGTGGGCCTCGCCCAACTCGTCGCGGGACGGCTGGGGCACCACCACCTCGCGCGCCATATGCCCCCTGGCGGTGCTGGCCTCGCTGCCTCCCGAACGCCGAGAGCGCTGCGACCCCTCACTGCGCACACTGCCGGCCTCGCTTGGTGCCCGTCCACCGCCGGTGCCTGCGGGCTGGGCGCCACCGGGGCCTTCGGCGGGCTCGGCGTGCTCCTCAGGCAATCGGGGCCGGGGCTTGTACTGGCGCTTGGTGTGGTGCCGAATATCCGGCGACCAAGCGGTGAACGGGACCTGCATGCAGATGTGGGGAGGTGTGCAAGGCAAAAATTGAGAAAGGGGGAGTGGACACGGGGCAATGGAAGAGCAAAAGGAGCAAATTGGACGAAATTCACAGAAATTCGTACGAAATTCGTACGAATTTCGTACGAATTTCACATCTCGAGAAAATTCACACAAATTTATTCACGTGAAATTCGTACGAAATTCGTACGAAATTCGTACGAATTTCGTACGAATTTCGTACGAATTTCACGTGAATTTCGTCCAATTTTTGCAAATACACAAAGCAAACACACAAGCAAGCACACCTTGCAGTCGCATGGGCAGGTGATGCTCCATGCCCCGGTCCTCGCGCACTTGGGCGACCGCCACGCTGGGACCGTGTTCACCAGGTGCCACAGTGTGGTCGGCCGACCCGGGGGGGCAATGCCGGACAAGGCGAAGTGGATCTCCGACTCCGCGTCGACATCGCCCCCCTTCACGACCTCCAGCTGGTGCACGCTGCCCAGGAAGAACAGCATGCACTGGGGGCCGACCTCGATGACGGCGAGGTCGGCGGCCGGGGCCGACCGGGAGATGAAGGTGGGGTGGAAGGGGCAGGTGGGGGGGCCTGCCGGGAGCGTCTGCGGGGCGTCGGCGAACAGGGCCTGGGCAGCCTCCCCCTCCCACAACCCCACCCTCCCAACCGCCCCCTTCCCCACCCACAACACCTGGTCCACGCTGGGGAGGTCCCAGCTGGACAAATCCCCAGCTACGTCCAGGGCCTCCTTGGGGGGATGGCGTCCAAGTGTGTGGTGTTGGCCTGGTGGTGTTTGTGTCGGGGGTCGGGGGTCCACAAGTTAAAAAGAGCCCCCTGCAGCCCATCCTTGGAGTCGGGGTGGGCAGGCAATCCATGATGGCGGCTGGTGGCCACCATCAGCAGCATGTCCCCCCGATGCAGCTGAATGGTGTCCCAGCGCGCCTCCCCCGCCTCCCCCAGGGCCGTCCCCGCCTGCACCGCCACGTGGTAGTCCTCTGACATGCAGAGGAAGCTACTCAGGTGGCAGTCCCCCACCGCCCTGTCGCTGGGGGGGAGGACGTCGGGGTGGGTGACCACGTCGGTGTGGGGGAGCTGCGGCCCACTCCCCAAACTGGCCACAATGACGCTGCCCGGCGTCATTGGGTGGAGGTCCCCAACCCCAGGGACACTTTCGGTGAGGTGGGGGTGGAACTTCTTGAAGAGAGGCCCCCCCACCCCCGACCCCAAGGTGCTCTTGCTTTGCCACCGGCGGGGGAGCTCGGGATCCTTGGCCTGCTCCTCACTCCGCGCGGCGTTGAAAAGGAGCTCAAAATTTTTTGCGACGACTTTTTCGTCGCCGCTGCCCCACGCCTTCATCACCTTGTTCCACCCCACCTCACAATCCCGTTCCTCCACAAGCCCCCGAAGCACAATGTAGCCGTTCCCATCAACAAAGTTGAGGGGCGGCTGAGAGGGGCCAACCCTGTCGGGGGCGGGGTCAGGGCTGCCCGTCACCCCATGAGGGGGGTCGGGAAGGGGTTCGGTGCGGAGGGGGGGTTCACTCGAAATGAAGGGGGGGGCGCATGAGGCACCACGGTACCATTGCAAAGAAGTTGTGCTATAGAAGTTGGGGAGGGTGACGTCGGGGACGTGCACCTGGGGGGGGATGGTAGGATGGAAAGGGGCGACACCCAAATCATCCCACCACCGGGGGTTGGCAAGATGCCAAGAAAAGGGGAAAAAAGAGTGGTCTGCTGGTGCACCTACAG